>JAWVMR010001022.1:4918-17467 GCA_036321205.1 Trypanosoma caninum | reverse complement strand
AAACCCCAACCCTAAAAAAAAAAAAAAAAAACCCCCCCCCCCCCCCCCCCCCCCCCAAAAAAAAAAAAAAAAAAAAAAAACAACTTTTATGCAACAAAACATACAAAAAAAAAAAAAAAATTTCTAACTTTCTTCTCTTAGCCATAGCGGCATTAATGTATTTATTTTAAAAAACATAAATAACTAAATAAATAAATAAATATATATATATATATATATATATATATATATATATTATAATTATAGATGGCACCTAAAATAATAAGATTTAGATGACAACAAAAACATTTTCAACACTAGTAATAGTTTACAAAAAGCATGCTTTTTGCAGCATATTACATTCTTGTTTTTGTTTTTCGTCTTTTTCCTAAACTACCTTGTATCTCAATTTTCTTCAGTCGAGCCTATAAAACTAATTTGTACTCATAAAAACGTCTTTATATACGCACATTTCAGCACTGTGTTTCCATTCAAAAAACCAAAAAAAAACAAAAAATATAAACCTAGGTTGTATCGTTAAAAATAATAACAAGGGCATAAGCTAAAAACCGATAAAAAAAAAAAAAAAAAAATTAAACCAGTAATAAATTCATTGAATACCTTAAAAAACCAATACAGTTCCCAAGCAAATCATTTTATTTGCTTACACAGACACACGCATATATACATCTATATATATACATATATATGCATTTAAAAAATAGTCCTGGGATAACATGATGCACCCCACCAGGTTTTTTTTTTCTTTTTATGGACTGGCATACACGGTTCCCTGCGTTGTGCGATGCTCGTACTGCTCCCCAAGGTATATGTCTTTGAAAAGCTCGCTGGGTGACGGCAGTTTTTGCCTCTCTGCAGGCAGTAACTGAGCGTCGACCTCTTTCTTAACTTCTTTTTCAAGCTTTGTTATCTCCTCCTCTGTCATAATCCCCTCCGCAATCATAAAGTCCTTCATCTTGTTGATACAATCACGCGTTCTGCGAACCTCTTGAATGTCGCTTTTCTTCCTGTACTGGCTATCAGGGTCACTCATCGAATGGCCAACGTAGCGGTACGAGTCAAACTCCAAAACAATTGGGCCCTTGCCGGAAAGACACCAGTTTTTGGCCCAGCGCGTGGCCTCTTGCACTGCAAGTACGTCCATGCCGTCAACATGCAAACCGGGAATATAGTCCCCACGACGATACATTTCATGCTGATAGGAGGCGCGCTCCTTGGTCGTTCCCATACCAAACTGATTGTTTTCGCAGCAAAATATAACAGGAATGCGTTGAAGTGCGGCGATGTTCATTGCTTCAAACACTTGGCCCTGATTAGCTGCGCCATCACCGTAAAAAGTCACCGCAACATTTGAGGGCCTATCACAATTCTCCATAGCAAAACGCCAGCCAAGACCGGCGCCAATCGGCACCTGCGCACCAACAATACCATTGCCACCGTAAAAATTGTTCTTGACGCAATACATATGCATACTTCCCCCCTTTCCTTTAGAACAGCCTCCTTCACGACCAAACATCTCCGCAAACGCCTCCAACGGTGTGCCACCACGGACCAAATACCACGCATGATCGCGATAAGCTGTAACCACTGGATCGTCAAAAGTTAGAATATTCTCCATTCCAACAGGAATGGCCTCCTGACCAATATACAAGTGACAAAAACCTTGAATTTTTTTGAGCTTGTACGACTGGTCAGCAAGTAATTCCGTGCGGCGAATGCGGAACATCATCGCCAATGATTTCTTCACCGTTTCAGTGTCGTACGTAGCGGTTGTTGGAACAGGCGGCAAATCATCCCGTCCAGCGGTATGCAGCTTAAAAGGTTTTGCTGGATTAAGAGAAATAGTTTTAATAGCCAAAAAAATGCGACTTGGACACACAAACATCGTCCTTTCTTTTTGTTTTTGCTCCGTTACTTTCTCGCTTGTGTGCACCACCAGCACTGAAGTAGAATTATTTTTGTTGTTGTTCTTTCTGCAGTTAAACTATATTAAAAATAAAAATAAAAACAATAATAAAAATAAAAATAAAAATATCACGTATACCACAATATATATATATATATATATATATATATATTATTAACACCAACAAGTAATTCATAGTTAGTGTATCAAGTAATCTCCACGACTTATCTTTAAAAGTACGTAAAATAAAAATTGGTAAGTAATAATAACCATCACATCATTATCCTTTTAAAAAGCTTTGTAAGACCCCTTTGCAAATAAAAAAAGCTTAGTTTAAAAACACAAAAAAAAAGCCTTTAACATTATTACAAAGAAAAATAAATAAATAAATAATAATAATTTAATAAATAGATAAATAGATTTAAAAAATTAACAAATAAATAGCTTGTATCATTTCCTCTCAGCGTTTTTAAACAAATGCGGCCCGTTTTTTTTTTTTTTTTTTTTTCCTTTTCGGTATTTTTTTCTTTTTTGAAAAAGTGTTTAGCTCTGTAAGTTCACAAAAGACAGGCACAGATGTATTAAAATTTACGCCAACACAAAAGTATTACTTTTTTCCTCTTTGTTTAACTCCATCCCTAAAAAAAAGATAACAGCTCTTTATTTATTTGCTTACTATCTCTTTACTACACTTTTAAAGTTTCTTTTTGTTTTTTTTTTTTTTTTTTTTTTTTTTTTTTTTTTTTTTTTTTTTTTTTTTTTTTTTTTTTTAAAAAAAAAAAAAAAAAAAAAAAAAAAAAAAAAAAAAAAANTTTTTTTTTTTTTTTTTTTTTTTTTTTTTTTTTTTTTTTTTTTTAATCTTACTGTTCGGTTTTCCCCTTAATAAAAAAAAACAAAAAAAAAAAAAACATGCTATGTAGTGGATTTCCTTGCCTAGTCAAGCTCAACATCACCCCCAGGTCCCTTTGCGTCCTCCTCTGCCCTTATCATGTTCCCTTCACCTTCCGCTTTCTCTTTCGCCTTCGCTTCCACCTCGTCTTCTTCTGCTTTCTTCATTTCCTTTGACTTCGGCTTCGGCGGCGCGGGGCGCTGCACAACAACGCGCACATTCTCAACGGTTGTTGAGAGTTTTTGCCGCAGGTCCGCCGGGGTGATGGTTGGCGCCTCAGTCTTTGGTCGTCGCTGGAACTCACCCACCGCCTGCTCTGCCCACTCCAGCGCCTTCACGCACTCGGCCGCCACGCCCAACAACTCCTCCTCCCCGATGTGCTCCATCTTCCCAATGGCCTGCAGCGCCGACTCCCGCGCCATGGACAACTCATTCTTGTAGTTTGACATAGCAAAGTGGATCTCCTCATAGTTGAGCTGCCGAGCATGCGCCGGATCGCCAATACTTTTAAGCTTCTCCAGGCGCACCCTGTACGAGTCAACGTCAGCGCTGACGCCGTCATTGTAAAGCCATTCCTCATACATGTTGCAGAGATTAACAAACTCATTCTGTTCCTTTTTAGTGACATACTCCACGAGAGCTCCATCATCAGTAAAGAGCGAACGATTGTCAAGGATGTAGCTCTCCAACTCGTTTTTGCTTTCACGCAATTTTGCAATAAATGTGTCACGTTTATCCATCTCAATCTCTTGTTCATTGAACGCTCTTACCATTTCAGAAGAGAGGCCAATCAGGTCATGACGCGGCGTAAGACAAAGTTCCACACGGCGTTGCTTCTTCTTCTTTTTCTTTTGCGGTGCCTCCGCATTATTTTCAGCTTCCTCATTTTTGTTTGCTTCATTCTCATTGGCTTTTTTCGCGCTATTTTCCTCTGCAACAGGCTCTTCCACCTCGTAAATCTCAATAGAAAAAACAGATTCAATGTTCACAAGTCCATTTGGCAACAAACGCACACGTATTCGCACGTCAGTGGCATCAGAATCCTTCTGTGGAGCCCCAACATTCCATTCACCAATGACAATCTTTTGAGATGGCACGTTCATCCACACATCCGAATTTTCATTGTCGTAAAACGCATATATTTTAAAGTCACCACGTCGTCTCAAGGTAAACTCCAGTAACTTTGGATATTCACACTTGGCATCCTGAAGCAACAGTACCTTGTTAATATCCGGTAGAAAAGGCACAACACTTACGTTATCCGCGTTTTCCATGTAGTAACCAAGTTTTACTGGGTAGGTTGGCAGATCACTCACGTGAAACTCACGCACCTTGAAATTGGGTGAAAAAATGGCCACAGTAACCGCCGCTCCACGAACAACAGCATCCGAGGCACTAAGGGTGAAGCTTGGCGACATTCCCATTGTCTCCTCTGTTACGTGTTTAAACATCGGAATGTGACATCCGCCCCCAATCATCTCAACGGCATTAAGTTTTTCCAGCGGCACACCAGAAATCTCCATACCTCTCAGTAAAACCCTTCGTAGACGTTCCAGCAGCTCACTTGAAAGTTCCTCCAAAGTGCCCCGTTGAAAAGAAGGGATAAAAATATCTGTGTCCATAATGCATTCAATATGCAACTGTGCGACATGATTACCAGAAAGAAGATATCTAAGCCTCTCACAGCCCTTTCGAAGCCGCAAGGTTGCCTTTATGTTGGTACTGACATCGATATTATGCTTCTTCTTCACCTCCTCCACAAGATGCAAGAAAAGGTTGTGATCAATATCGCGCACACCAAGGTGACGATCAAATGAACGACCAAGCACCTTAAGATGGCCACGCCAAAACTTCATGACTGAAAAAACGGTTTCTGCGTAGCCAATGTCAAGAATACCAACCACGTGTCCTTCCTCTTCAGTTTCAGACAGCATGTTATTGCGAAAAATACCATAGTCAATGCCCGCAGCAGTTGTGTTGTTGATAAGCGACAAACACTTCAAGTCAGCCAACTCACAGCTCTGAATTGCCAGACGACGCTGATCTGCGGTATAGTAACAAGGCACGGCCAACACGCAATCAGTAGCCTTGACTGCCGTTTTTGAATTCCCTGTCAGAGCCAGGCTGACATGCGAAGAAAACCGCCGAAGAAGCATCGCCAACACCTGCTCCGGATAAAAGTATGTTAGATTGCCGCAGTAATTTACGCCAAACATTAAACGGCCATCAGCATCGCCTCTGATATCGCATGTCAAAAAACGACGCTCCAACTCCAAATTGGGGTCATCCATGTACATGCCGATAAACCGTTTGACAAGAAATATTGTATTCCTTGCATTAGGCACGTATTTGTCATAAGCAGCCTCACCAATAAGACGTTCATCCTGCAAAAACGAGACGATGGTGGTTGTTTGTCGCTTGCTAACTTCATTCATCACAACATCAACACCACCAGTTCGTACCGTAGCAAACGCAGAATAAAAACTACCAATGTCCACACCAAAAATTGTCATTGTAACCCTGGTTCACAAGCTTATTTAAATAGTTAATTTAAATCAATATATATATATATATATATATTGCTTTGCTTAAACCTTTTTTTTTTTCTTTTGAAGGATCGTTGGTACGTCTATATATATGTTTAAAAAAAAAAAAAAAATGGGTATAAATATACATATATTGACACATGCATTTATATATATATATATATATGTGATGCATATTATGACAGCACCGTCAACTCGGCTGACAAATCAACAAAAATACGCAAATTGACACCACCACTTTACACGCCACGAAAAACATATATTTATATAAAATAAAATACAATAAATAAAAAAAAATATTAATAAATGTATTTACCTAGTCAAGCTAACTCCCTTAGTTACATAACACCGCTAGCCAGTGTTTAAATAACAACAAAATACACTTAAACATGTCATTCATTCACCTAGATATCTATTATTCACTCCTCTATCGCTCTAATAAGGGTTTTCCCTTTTCAAATACAAACAGTAAAAAATCTAGCAAATCACAAATAGCACCTCCAAATAGTACAAAACGCGCCGTTTTCAACAATACAAAATAAAATAAACAGTAATAATAATAATAATAAAAGAGTGCTCAATGCCATGGCCGCTGCAGGGTTGGTGCTGCCGGCTGTGGTGATGGTGGAGACCGATTTTGCTTGGTGTTGGAAAGAACGCGATCGTAGTTGCTCTGCTGCTCGCTATACCCACCTGGATGGGCGGTAAACACAGAGGGCCCCCGCCGCTGTGTCTGTTGTTTTGTCAACGCAACCTGACTCCCCAGGCGCCGCGTTTGCTCCGCGGCATCACGGATGATGCGACCCCACTCCTCGTCCTTCGTCGCGGCCCTTTTGCTCTCCTCTAAAAAAAACTCCAATTTCGCCGCCATTGCGTCGCGCTCTTGCCGCAACGCCTCTGTCTCCTCCGCTGCACGCATCGCGTCACGTCTGGCCTCTTCTGCTGTCTGCCGCAGCGCAGGAAGTTGTCGCAGACGCCCCTGCACGTCATCTAGTTGTTGAAGCAATTGCTCACTGTTCAACACCTTGCCCCGCAACTGCTGCACAGCCTCTCTCAAAGCTACATTCTCCTGTTGAATCTCCTGGTACTGTTCGTGAAGACGCACATTCTCCCGTATCAAAGAATCTTTCTCGGCCTCAACACGCTCACGTGGCAAAAACTGGTGCCGTTCCGTCTTAGCCTCCTCTAAACGCAAACAAAAAACCTTCACCTCTTCTCGCAGCATGTCGCGGTTACGTTCAAGCTCCCGCATCTCTTTTTGGTGCTGCGTTGATTCCTGCAGCCGGGCAACGCGCTCCTTCTGAAGCAACTGCTCCAACTCTTCTACACGCTCCCGCAGTTGGCTGACCTCCCGCCGCAGGTGATGGGCCTCCTCACCGGAGTTTTCACAACGCTGCCGCAGATGATCCGCCTCCGCCTCCAATTTGAGCAGTTGCGCCGTGAGCTCTTCAAGACGGTGCTGCTGCTTCTCGTTTTCATTGCGCTGCTGAGTGACCTCCGCATCTAACCCTGCAGCAACGGCCTGCGCGGCGTGGCGCTCTGTTTGCTCATTATCTCGCTCCCGTTCCAACTCTCGGAGAGTGGCGCTCTGACTCTCCAGCTCTTTCCGCGCAACAGCTAACTCGCGCTCCAGCAAGTTCTTGACGGTAGCAGCCTCCTCCTGCAAAGAGTGGCTCATTTGCTGCTGTTGTTCCTCAGCTCTCTGTCTGTATTTTTCAAAATGGTGTGTGCAAGATTCAAGCTCTTCCTGCAGCGCAATAAGCTTTTGTTGAGCATCATCTAAATCGTGCCGCGTTCTTTCTGCATCACGACACGCCGAATTTCGTTCTTTTTGAAGATGAGAAAGCTGTTGCTCGTACGCAGCATCCCTTGACATTAACCTTTCATTAAGTTGCTGTATGGTGTCATTCATGCGACGCCGTTCAGTACTAATGTTGCTCTGCAAGTCCTCATACTGTCGTAGCACCTCCTTTGCTTTCATCTTTGCTTCCACCAACTCTCGTTCTTTCCGCCCCACTTCCTCCTTAGCCTCACATAGCTGTTCATTAAGGCACCGCACCTGCTCCTCTAGCGCCTCATTGGTGTTAATCAGAATTTTCATCTGCTCCTCGTGCTCCTTCGCAATGCCAACTTGAGTCCCCATAGCTTTCTGTGTATCTAAAAGCTTTTCTGTAGCCAATGCAAGCCGTTTTTGAATGTACTCATACTGGTCATGTGAAACACAATTACTTTTACGGCACGGCGCCGCCTGCTGTGCGATGAGTACGTCGTTGTCAGCCTTTAATTTTGACAAATGTTGCCACAACTCCTTGTTTTCCTGAATAAGCGAAGTGATCATTTCTTCCATGTCGCGCTCTGAACTTTCATTAAAAAGCGTCAGCTGGTCATACAATGTGGCAAGGGTCGCCCCAGCAGAAGAGATTTTTGCCTCAAGATCAGTCGCTGCAGAAAGCACTGCACTGCGAGCAACAAACACAGAGGTCTCATCTTCCTCATGAGTCAGCAGCACCTTGTCAAAAGCCGTCAAAAACCGATTTAAAAAAGCCTGCCCTGTGCTACGCATCTCATCGTACTTGTGTTGCACCTCCGCAACCGGAATATACCTACTGCGGTCGTCCAGCATGCGTTGAACTTCTCGAGGGTCGATAGCCGGTTTATCTCGTTCTTCCTGGAGCTCACGACGCAACTTCTCCAGCTCCCAATTTAATTCTTGCAGCGACAATTTTATTTTGTCGCGTTCATTACACACCAGAGCGTGTTGTCTACGCTCCTGCACAAGTTGTTCTTCCAGTCGCTTAACGCTGCTTTCAGAAGCTGTGAGCTTCTCTACAGCCGCGCCATACCTGTGAGTTAAGGCGCTGGATTCCACCCTTTGCTCGTTTAGTTTGACTGTAACCTGAGTGAGACGCGCCGTTGTTTCTTTTAGCTCCTCCAGCCTTGCGTTCAGCTCTCTCTGCATCGTCTGCAACTTCTGCTCCAACAAGCTGCGTTGTAGATCACGTGTACCAACGAGGGAGCAAGAAAAGTCAATTTCATTAAAATTCTTTGCCACTACAGAGTCAGCACCAAGCGAGGGGGCGATATTGTCAACGCTGCTGTTCGGGTCTGCCGCGGCCAACACGTCGAGGGCGTCGTGCCCGCGTCCACGCGTGTGCAGCGGCGGCGAGCCAAGCGGGTTGCCAGCGCCCTCGACGTGTTGTCCGCGCAGCTGCATTAACTCCGTGTGTCAGGACACGACAGGGAATTCGATCGGTGACGGAAAGAAACTTTAGACGTCACCTTCACCACAACGAGGCTGTATTGTACCTTTTTTTTTTCTTTTTTTTCTTCACGTTTGCTCAGTTTTTCTCCCCTTTAACCACCCTTTCTTCTTACCCACTCGCACAGAGAGTGTCAGCTACGGGTGGAGTAAAGTTAGATAACCAGACTTTAATTTGAAAAAACAAATAAATAACACGTTTTAACAAAAAAAAAAAAAAAAAAAAAAAAAGATAAAATATAATAAACATAATAATATTAAATAATAAAATAATTAATAAAATCATTTCGTTTTGCGCTTTTGTGCTTGTCAAGCTAGTTCATTCCACCAAAATAATATCAAGTTATTTATTTCGTTCTCCTTTCTTTTTCACTTTTTTTGCGTAATATATATATATATATATAAGCTGACGTTACAGGTGTCTTTGTGTAATATAAAAAAAAAGAAAAAAAGAAAAAAAATTTGTTTTTTTATTTTATTTTAGGGGAGCGCGTTATGCAAAAAATTGCGTGCAAGGCGAGGAAGAAAGGTAATAGAGGCAACAGCCGCACACACCGCCTTATACATCTCCCCAAAAATATAAAAAAAGTAATTTTTTCTTGTAAACAACTGAGCAATCCTCCCCGTTTGCTCCCTTCACAGACACACACACAAACAAACAAACAACCACAAACACACAGTAACAAATGCACATAAATAAATAATAATAATAGAAACAATAATGGTAAAATCATTACAAAAATCTTTTGGTTTTCAAGGTATATTTAGCAAAAAAGAAATAAAATAAAATAGAGCCGAACAAAAACAAAGACAAAAGCAAATAGTAACAACATTATTTTGCCGTTTATACATACACAACCAACAAAGTATTATAAATAGCCTAAGCACATTATCTTTCAAATATAGATACATGCGCAAATAATAACACGCATATATAGTAGTTGGGCATGTCTTTAAAGGCAAACATATGCACGCATTTACTACCCCATAAAAAAAAAATTTTTAATGCATTTTTTTTTTTTGTTTTGTTTTGTTTATTATTGTTTTTTTTTTTTTTTTTTTTTTTTTTTTTTTTTTTTTTTTTTTTTTTTTTTTTTTTTTTTTTTTTTTTTTTTAGTGTTGTTGTCTGTTATTGTTCATTTGCGCTCTCACTTGGTTCAGTACTTCTTTAACTCCACACAATACAAAATATTTTTCTTTTTGTCGTTTTTAATTTTTGCCTACATTCCAACGTATATATAAATAAATATAACTAATTTATTGTATTTTATTTATTTATTTATTTTTTTTTTTTTTTGTTTGTTTGCTTAATTTATTTTTTTTATTTTTTTATTATTAAATTTTTTTTTTTTTGTTTGTTTGCTTAATTTATTTTTTTTTATTTTTTTATTATTAATTTTTTTTTTTTTTTGCTTGTTTGCTTAATTTATTTTTTTAATTTTTTTATTATTATTTTATTTTTTTTTTTTTTTTGCCATTGTCGTTGTTTTTCAAATAAAGAGTATTGTAAGAGGTAATATATATATATATAGCAGAAATACTAATGATAGTGGGAAAAAAACAAAACAAAAAAAAAAAAAAAAAACTGCGTGTTAATACTAAACAAAAAGAAAAAAAAACTTCTTTTTTCCTTATAAACACATACATGCACACGTGAGACAGTTCGTTGATTAAATCATTCATTTTTCCTACTCAAAATACCACTACCCACTATTTGTATGTGCATGTAACACCATAGCAACAACCATAAATTAATAATAAATATAACAAAATTAATGTCAATACATGCACATGTGCAAATATTACAAGATTCAAAAGTCACCACCACTACCAGTTATACCTATTAATAACAATAAGTATAAACATTACTATTATTACCAAAGATGCAATTCCCATCAACCTCCCTCCCCTCCCCCTCCCACTTGCGTCATCCACTACGTAAAAATAAAAATAAACATATATATATATATATATTGGTTTTTGCACATGTTAAGAATAATAATAACAGTGTGATACGTTGTTCAAATAAACACACCACTTATGAATTCGTTGACCGAACAGAGGTGCTCGCTGGGCGTTGCTGCTGTAACCCCATCGCCGCAATAACCCCTAAGAACCAGTTGTCGTAAACTGGTTGAAGAGCGATAGCCTCAGTGGCGTCGCGTGGCAAAAAAAGCAACGTTCCCATAGCGTTTGGTTCGTCAAGAAGCGGTGACCTTCCAACCGTGACAACGCGTGGAAAAGCTGCTTGCTTCGTAAAAATAGAAACAACCTGGGAAACAACGCCACTAAGCTGCTCTGGTGTTAGCGTCGTTGCCCCGCTCTTGCCATCATTCGCATTTTCTGAGCACTGCTTGTCCGCCCCGGTGCACGCCTGCGCACCCTGCAGAAAAGAATTCGAAAAAGTGGTGGAGTTGGCTACAGTGGGGGACGCCTTTGAAAAGTCCTGCCAGCCGCACTCGGAAAAGTTACACTTGCCGGGAAACAAGGCGGCCTGCTGAGCCAACACCTCGCCGCTGACACTCTGAGAAGACGTCTGTCCGCCGGTACGTATTCTTTCTCCCGTCATCCCAGCAAACTGAGAAGAGACGTTTTGTGCAGAGGTGAAAGATACAGCGTTGTTAGTTTTATTGAGGGTATTCACCGATGCAGGCTCGGCTGACTCATCGTAAAAAATATTTGCATTCGGAACCCAAGATGAGGCCGACGCCCTAAGCCCGTGAAAAGTATCTCCTGCACTGTTCTTGGAACCACTCTTGTTGACGCCGTTCTTGCCAAAATGAGAAGACTGAAACGACGCACCAGTTGCAGTAGGACTTATTTCCACGTGGGCTTTCGATACCCGCTTGAAGACTCCCCGAGCATTGGGATCAACACACATCACATGAATGTAGTTGCAGCGATCACCCGTAAAGCATGTCTGATTCAGCTCAAAATATTTGCATCTGATCAAAGGCTCCGCAGTTTCGTGACGCGCAAGGGCACCGCGAGTGACAATAATGCGCTCACTGGGTATCGACTCAACCGTGGAAACATCACTGGAAAGAACCTCAACAAACTCTCCTGAAGACAAATGATCGTATGTGCAGAGATCCTCATGAGACCAAATGTAATTGACGTGAATCGAAAACGCCTTCAATTTCCAAATGTCCACATCAGCGTGAACAAACTTGCACCCATCACGCATCTTACACGATTCAGGTTCGTTAGCGCGGTAGTTGCGGCAAAAAACCAACCGGGTAATGTTGAGTCGCGGAGAAGGCGTATGGACAACTAGGTGAGACGGCACTTCGTACAAGTACCTAAAATCCGCATCAAACACCTCGATGAATGCAGTGTTTCCATCACCGTCACACTGGCGCTGTTTGACGGACTGCGGAAAATTTACGTCAAGCGACAAATCGTTACATTGATTCCACTGCCCCCATATGTCATCAAACGAACGCAAAGTAAACTCCTTGAGTTCAACACCATTAGAATCCATTTCAATGATAACTGTACAGCCCTTCCTAAATTCCTTTTCTTAGTGTAAGCGTGTAATATATCCACTCACACAATGTGTCTGTCAAACACACTGCCAATTTGTTTTTCGGTACATATAGCATTCAAAAAAAAAAAAAAAAAGAATAATAATCATAATCATAATCAATAAGAAATTATAAAAAAACCAATAATGCTCGTTAGCAATATGGCCAGCTATTCCAAACAGGCAAAAAACAACAAAAAAAAGAAAAAATGAGTTTTAATTCACCTTGATAAGAATAATATAACCGATATTATATCATTCATTTTCTCATATATATATATATACGAAGAAATAGATAGATATACAGGTGTATATACTTTTCATAACTTAATTCCCCCTTATTTACCTCAAAAAAATATGTTGACAACAAATAAAATAATAAGCATAATTAAAGACATTAGAATAATTTGGCTAAAAATAAAA
>JAWVMR010000997.1:63098-83413 GCA_036321205.1 Trypanosoma caninum | reverse complement strand
CGCATCGTATATATTCCCTACCATAAAATAAATGTATATTCCAAAACACACAACTAAACATGTCTGACCACATTATAAGAAAACAATTAGAAAACAAAAAAAGGCACACACACACACCCAGTGCATGCGCCCAGCAACACACACGCACACAAAACAAATTAAGTGGTTGCAAGCAAACATTATTGTTACCACTGATGCAGTGGTGGTATAAAACAACGCAGTACTGTACGCACAAAAATAAAAATGATAGCAAAGGTTTAGCTGGTTCTTCACCATCACTATCATTTTTTCAACATGTGGCCAGTGCAGTCAGCAGCAAAAATAAAATAATTGAGGGCTGCGCAAATAAAAATAAAGCTGTACTGTCAGTGCCACCCCCCTCCTCCATCAGTGCAGTTGTAGCAGCAGTGGTGGGTGTCAACTGGTCTTTTTTCATACCATTGTCATCATCACCACCTCCGCTGCTTTTGCCAACTGCGTCACTTGTTTGGGTGGCAGAATCACCATTCGCAGTATTACCATCATTTCCCACATTGTCAGAATTATATCCTTTGGTATCACTGTCCATTCCGTTTTTTTCATCGTTGCTGGTAATTTGTTTTCCCTCACCGTCGGCGGCGTTACGTTCAGTTTCTTTAACAGCAGTGTCAACACCACCACCACCACCACTACTTACGCCTTCATTACCATTTTGATGTGTAGCAGTAGAAATAGTGGTCTGAGAAACTTGGTTATTAGCGTCACTCAGAGAGACGCCATTTTGAGGATCCTCCACACCTGCCTTATCTTCAGTACCGTGTCCTGTAACACCACTCCCGGCTTCTTCGCTATCATCATCTTCAGCTTTTGGGAGGCTTTGAGCACCATCAACCCTTATTTCAGAAGAAGAAATATTGACCACATCACTACCATCAGAAACAGTGGCTGGACCAGAAGGAGAATGAGAAACAGGAATATTATCAGGCTCTGATGAAGCAGCTGGAATATCACCAGTGGAGGACCCATTTTGTACGGCTGAAACTGCAAGCTCTTGATTTTCTTCATCAGTCTGCAGTACTGCCTTCATTAGTCGCTCCCTTGATCCTCCTCCCCTTCCCCACCCGGCGGTGTAAAAATACGTCGACTCATGTGCGTCCCCACCAACACCGCTGGAGACAAAAGCAAAAATAATAATAATAACCGACAATACAACAACAACACGGCGCATAATCATCAACATTGCTTGAAAAGCGATGTTTAATACGGATAAAAGTTCAAAAATAAATTAATCAAAAATTGTCAAAACAACAAAAGCATAAATATATAAAAACATATATGTGTATCTAATTGTGAATGTGTAAACCAAAAATGTACAACGCCACCAAAAAAAAAAAAAAAAAAAAAAAGTGTGTAACAGTATTTAATAAAAAAAAAACTTTTTTCAATATATGTTTACTGTACACACACACACACACTCTCATTATATTATTGACCCGCCATGTAATTTGTGCTGATTTGTGTGGAGTGTGTTCCGCACTGTCATCTCAAGCAACATAAATAAAAATTAAAAACACCCGCGCAGTAATAAACCCCAGCAACAATGTAAGAACAATGCATAAAGCATCGCCGTTGTCAGCTGAAATGTATTTTACCGTACACGCAGTGATATAAAAAACAAAAAACACATGGCAGATGTCTACAAGCAAAAATTAAAAAATAAATATAAACAAAATATCACATTCCTCCTTCTTTCATTGTGCATTACTCATCGTTTAACATAATTCGCATAGGTTAGTGGCCTTTATATAACTGTATGTGTGCAACGTATTTATTTCATTCCACAGTTATCACACACAACAGTATCACTATTGCATACACTAAAATATAAATAATGTTTTTATTGCAACCAAATAATTTATTAAGCAAAATATAAATAGCAAACAAGGCTTTGTAGTTATTTCGTGTCTTGACTTAAGCAAAGTGAATGTAATTATCAGCACACAACTGTTTGTCAACCGCAAAATTACCATAATAAAATGTTTTGTGAGTTCTGCATGTAATATTCCACATGCTCTCATTTCTCATCACTTCTGTCAAACAATAAGACTAACGGTTATGCAATTATTCATATCAGCAATTAACCCGCACATTTATAACAATAAAATGTATGTATATCCGTAAAAAATTAAAACAAAACACCAGCAACAAAACGTAAGGTGTTGAAAACGCACACACAACTATATACTTAAATCTTTCGTGCATAAAGTAATTAAAATAAAATAAAACCAGACCCACATTAAACAAAACCACCCATGAATATATGATACCCTTACATAAAATTATTTGTATTGATATTATCGGCTAAAACGCAGCTATTATTTAATTTCCTTTAAATTTTAATTTCACTTTTTATTTCTTTTAGCTGTGCAAAAACACGGCCGTGCACACAGCAAACAACAAATGCAACAAATCCACACGCATCAAACTGACCTCCGGCTGTGATGGTGATATCTTTTCTTCCTTTTCACCATTATTCTTGCTGTCGTCGTTAACTGTTCTGTCCTTCCCACCATCATCAACACTACCACCCCCTGCAGTCCCTTCGTCTCCTTTCGTGTTTGTGCTCCCTTCCCTTTTTTTAGGCGTTTTATGATCTCTCACTTCTCCCTCATTTTCTTTGGTTTCATTAATCACCCTCAGCGCCTTTATTTCATCTTCAGTGAATGGTCGGTTGTACAGCAAAACATTTCTCACCGTCACATGACTCTTAATAGTTCCTGCTGGTTTATCACCATCGCCAGCACCAAAATAAAAATGGTTAATGTTGTCTTTTTTCTCAATTTTCATTTTTTCTTGTGACAAATGCTTTAATTCCTCCCAATCAACATACACTAACACTTTACTTGCATTCAACACAAGCGCCACTTGGTACACGCTGCCCTGCTTACACTCCACTTTGCTGGGACTCATGTTTGTTTCAGTTTCCCCCACACTCACACCCCATTTATTATCTTTAGTACACCACAGCCCAAGACCTTTTGTCCCATCGTCACCAATCATTACACCCAGCAGTGAGTTATCGTTCTTTTTGTTGTTGTTGTTTTCAATTTTCACAGTCGTTACTAATGTAAATCCAGGGTAAGTAAAATTGTAAGGCTGCTCCTCTTTTAATTTCCCCACTGGCCACTTTGCTCCGTGTTTTTCTCCGTCAAACTCAAACCCACCATTATCAGCTTTTCTTCCCCCAGTCACAGTGGCGTTCACGTAATAATACTCATCTTTCCATTCCTTATTGTTTCTCCCATTTGTGTTTGACAGAAAGCCGACAAGACCATCAATTGGCAGTTGGGTGCCGCAAGCCTTATTGTCACCACATAACTTCAAAACAGCGTCATCACTTATCTTCCACGCATCCAAAGTATACGTTATATTGTTCAGCTCACTCTTAAGACGTGTAAGTGTAATGTTTTTAGGCCCACTCGCTTCTTGGTTGTGATGTATAAAAAACAACTCCCCCGCAGTGTGCTGAAAGCTGCCAGATGTGATGTTAACATCAGTAAGAAATTTACCCGCCTGTGCTGTGCGGTTACCGTCAGTCATCCACAAATAAACATCGTAGTTTTGGTCGCTGCCACCTTTCTTTTTCTGCTGAGTAAACAAGAGCACATTTTTGTAGTCGTTAATTGTTACCGTAGTAAAGTATTGTTTGTCCAGTAGAAACTCCTGCAAACAAAAAATTGATTTTTTGCTATCAACCCATCCCTTTTGACTAAAACCAAACTGTTTTACAATTCCCGTATTTTTAGTGTTCTTTTGATCAGTTGAAACCATCATAACTTTATCATCCCACTGAAAAAAATAAGGATAACTGCTGTCATAATTATCATCATGCAACACCTCCAGTTTAGGTTGACTACCTGACATTGTCAATTGCATAAGAGCAGTTGCATTTTTATTATCCTTGTTTTTGCCTTTCATGATAAAAACAATTTTCTCATCTTTAGTCACAAATGCAGAACCGTCGGCTGGTGGAATAATTGTTGGTTCTGCGTTTAATTTGTCATCCAGTTTGTTTGCTTCAAACAACTTATTAGTCTCTTTAATTGTCCACGTTATTTTATTTTCGCTCTTAGCAATCATTTCACCAACAACAAGTTGAGCGTGCCACTTTTCAGTTGCAGGGGGTTTACCTGCTTTAAACGTGTCATTGCTGACTGCTATGTAATATATTTTGTTGTCCTTCACAGTCACAGCGGAGCTTTTCACCACAACTTTCCCATTCTCCTGTTTTTTCTTATTTTCTGTCACCATCTGCGTTTTCCATTTATCATTATTGCTTTTAACTGCATCATCACCCCAATTATTTCCTTCTTTTGTATTAATGTACTTTGCAAGGATGTCCACCTTTGCATTATCATTATCTTTTTCAGTGTAATTAACTTCAGCAACCGCAACCATCAAATCACCAACAGCGACAAGAAAAGGCGAGGTAACATTTTTAACAGTAATCTTTCCCCCTCCACTACTCTCATCTGATTTCACCACATCATTAATTTCCTCTGGTTTAAACAAATCAACACTATTCACATTACCCGCAGCAGTGGTGGAGGCCAATTCATTACTACTACTACTACTGGCGGCATGTACATTCCCACATGATGTGCACAATAATAATAATAAAAATAATAACAACAGTAAAAATATTTGCCTATGAAGTAAATAAGACAGTCTGTTTTTCATTTTATTTGTGACCTCTCTTCTTCTTCAAATAACAAAAGAACACAAGCAACAAAATGTACCAATAAAAAAAAAAAAAAAAAAACAATATAATAAGATGTACGTCCACTACTTTACAACTAAAAACAAAAAAACATGCATATCAAATACAGACAAAAATAACTGCGTTTTCATAACGCCACCTCATCCAACTAAATAAATATCCCAGTCAATGTGCTTTATAATTGCATAAACAAAAAAAAAAAAACAACTCAATTAAAAAAAGCAACTTACTGACAAAACCACTCACACACAACCAATTAAACTATTAAACACATGTGTTTATACACGCGTGTGTACGCTTAAAAATGTACTTGTCCAGTTTTTAATTTCATTTTACACATTCACTCTGTTTTTCCTGTAGCTTTGCAAACATCACGTAAAATTTATGTTATGACTATCATAACACCCAAATGTACAACCACCAAACAAAAAAAAAAAACAACAATAACTATCACCTTCGTGACAAACATATCTTTTCTAAAGTTGGTAATTGTTAAGCAGGTGAAAATGTGTACACAAACTAATGTATTTAAGCTTAAAATTTTTTAGTATTGGCCCTCAATGTGTTTTAAAAACCAACAAAATATTTTTCTCGTTTAAATGGCGGTGCAAGCAATAAATAAACCGCCAGTAAGCAATAGCAACACACGCAACAAGATATTATATTAGCAAAAATATAATAAAACACAGAAAACAAGTTAAGGTAAGATCACCTCACTAAAGCAACTATTTAATAACAATCTTTAATACCTCTTTTTGTTTAATTCTGAAACACATCAACAAAAATAAAGCAAATGTAAATAAAACTATTTAACCCCAGTACACACACAAGCACAGATCAGCGCAGACAATAACTGAATAATAAAAATAAACGCAGGCGGCGCATGCACAAAAGAAGTGTCTGTACTCTCAACGCCTCCCTGTGCCGCTGTTGACGTGACTGAAGAAGGCAAAATGGTGCCACCTTTTTTGTTCTCTTCTTCCTTTCCTGTTTTTTCCTCTGTTACACTACCACCATTATTATTATTATTACTGCCATCAGCAGAAGTAGCCGGCAAGTTAAGTGGCTGATTGGCGTTATTTTCGTTAACTGAAGGGGTATCACCATTAGCTTTTAGCGTTAAGCCTTTGCCTTCAGGAACACTAGAGATATCATCATCACCTGTTGGTTGTGATTTATTTTGTGTATCTTGCAAAGTATGTGACTGTCCATCAGTCTGAGAAGGCAGATTACTATCTTTTGATTCTTCTTTTCCTCCATGACCACCAACAGTAGTGCCAGCAGTAATGTCAATTTGCGGGGATTTTTCCTGAGCATGAAAAGAAGAAGAAGGAGACACACTAAAAGTTTCTGGTGTTTTGCCAAGTGAATCCACATCATCTGCAGGTTTGGCAGAAACTTGAGGACCGCTATCCGTTGATGAGCCTTCAACCTGAAGTCCACCATCACCACTGACAGGAGGAGAATCAGCATCAGACATTTTGGTTCTGAGATCATCCGATCGACCTGCTTCTCCCACCTCTGTTTTTTCCACCTCTGTTTCTTTTACTGCCATTTCCTCCTCTTGCTCTCCCACCTCCTGCAGTATTCCCTCAATTTTCCCCCTCCGCCTCCTCCACCCCCCCTCCTGCACCTCCACTGAGTTCACCTTCACCTCCTCAGCGGCAACATCCACCACCACAACAGCGGGGAGGACAACCAACAACAACACACAAAAAACAACAACAAAACGGCGCACAATTAACATCATCAATAATAATATTGTAGTAATCACGGTATTGGTAATAATGGTGTGATGTGTTCTAACCAAAATGGTACCGCTTGTAAGAATATGTAATTTCACCTATATAAAAAATGTAAAAAAAAAATAAGCGCATAGAATACACAAAACAAACACCAAACAATAACACCCATCATGCACACAATTTAAAAATAAAAAAAAAAAAAAAAAAAAACGGCACAAAGCACGTTTTGTATATTAAAAACAAAAACACTATGGTTGCGTCCATCTATAAACTGATAGCAATTTAAACATTACTATTACAGCAAAATTAACAACAAACGCACCACACACAAATTAAAAACACAAATTAAATAACGTTTAATGTGAAACCTACTGCCTCTATCCCAACTAATAGCCAAAAATAAAAACATATTCATCACTGTTTTTTATAAGCAAAATTAAAAAACTTTGAATGTTTTTAAAATTAAAATTCAGGTTATTAAATACCTAACACATTAAAAATTAGTGAAAAAACAAACCAGATGCACTGCTGTTAAATACACACAATTATATATGAACATCATACAACAATACGTTACTGGTCCGCACATTACTAATAAAGAGCAAATGTATTCCGACCCCTGTTAAATCCCGCATCTTATTTTAATCATAAAATAAAACAAAAAACAAAAACTGTTCAACATTTATGTATACTTTTTTCTGACCCACTAAAAAAGTACATAAAAATAAAACCATACTTAACAAACCACTTGTTTACACAGCAGTTTAAACACGCGCAAAAAAAAAAAAAAAAAAAAAAAAAAAAAAAAAAAAAAAAAAAAAAAAAAAAAAAAAACACCCCCCAAAAAAAAAAAAAAAAAAAAAAAAAAAAAAAAAAAAAAAAAAAAAAAAAAACTATTGAATTATGCGTTTACTTTTTTGCTTCTATTAATATTATCAGTTTTTTTTACCAAACCACGCCAATGCAGTAGTTTAAAAAAAAAAAAAAAACAATATATATATATATATATATATATATATATTACCCACTTCTTTTTTTCTCTTAATATACCTAAAAATATATTAACTTGTTGCTTGTCTTTTATACCAACAACCTTTTTTTTTTTTTTTCGTTTCTTTGGGAGAGTGATATTCCTTTTGTTGTTGTTTCTAATTAACCTCTCATCACCAAAAAAAAAAAATTATAAGACCACAAAAAGTGCATATAAACAGATAAATAGATAATGAATATTGTAGCAGTATTCATGCATCTCATTCTTTTGGTGTATATCTCTTGTCTACCCTTTATGTCGCCCAGAAAAAAAAAAAAAAAAAAAAAATTGGTTTTGTCACATCTCCCACCACACCATTCCACAGAAACCAATAAAACGTAATCGTCGCACAGATGATCCTGTTTTATCCGTAAAAATTACGCTAGCTGTCGCAAAAAAAAAGCGGTCGCAAAACTCCAGACGCACCGGCATGATTACATCCCTCGCGGTCTCCTGCGACGCCGCCATGAGCCCCTGCAGCTCAACGCTCAGCAAGTGCATCGGCGGGTGCTCGCGCTGCAGGCACAACTCCGCCGCCCGCCGCGTCGCGCCAATCGGCCGCAGCACTTCGCCTCCGTCGCCCGGCGAATACGACCACTCGCGCGCAAACAATAACCGCCTGCGCGCCACCCGCTCCCTCTCGCTCGCCTCGTCGCCACCAGCACCATCGCCGCCGCCACCACCCTCCCCGAGGCGACCTGCGATAGGGGGGAAGAGTTGATTAAAGGCCGCGTCATGGTGGCGCCGCTCCGCCAGATACCGGAGAAAATGTCCCTCGCGCGGGCGAAGAATAAAAAGCCCGTACGCCAAGAAAGCCGGTATCACCAAGCACCGTAGTTGCCTAAAAAACAGCTCCTGTCGCCGAATACGACGTGCCCGCTTGGAGTAGCAAGAAGAATCAACTGCCAAGCTTCCGTTAGAAAAAAAACAAGCCGTGGGCCACAGCATATAAAACTTATAACTTTCCCCAATGTGGGAATCCTATCTCTTGTCCCTCGTTATGCTTCTTCTCCGTTTTTCTCTTTCTGTATGTGTATGTATTTTATGTATATATAAAATGTCATTTTAGAGCATCAAAAAAATAAAAAAATAAGCTTGCTAGATAGAAAACCAAAAGCAATCATATATATATATATATACCCTATTGAATTCATCGCTGCATCAGTGTGTTTTATTATTATTGCGCTGTTCATATTCTTATAAACACACACACGCTTGCCAAACGCCTTACAATTATATGACACAAGTTACTCAGCGCTCAATTTCTTTAACGTTTTTTTTTTTTAAACATATTTTTTTTATTTGTAGTTTTTCTTACCCTCCCCCCCCCCCCCCACCCTACACAGTTTTTTGTTCAGTTAGATTTTTCTAGCGCACCAAAATAACAACACTTTTTTTCGGCCAAACTATATCTATATATATATTCTTTTTTGTTCTCCTGTTTTTTTTTTTGTTTTTTTTTCAAAAGATAAGACCACCTTCTCAAACGCCTATTTTTTCTCTAATATATCTACCGCATATATATTTTTTTAATCGAGCAGGTCAAAATCATCGTCATCGTCAATTACATGTCTCTTTTCCAAATTCCTTTGACCACTGCTGTTTGTTGTGTCTTCTTTCGCTGAAGTGATTGAGGGACGTGTAGTACACTTCCGCACACACATACACTTCTTTTTTCCTGTGTGTTTACCTAATTTCACCTCATGCAGAAAAAATGAAACAACATCACCCGACTTAATATTCTTTCCCTCCACGTCGCTCATGTGAAAAAAAATTGATTCGCCAGAGTCATTGAGCAAAACAAACCCAAAGCGGTTCTCAACAATTTCACGCACCGTGCCGTAGAAACGACGTTCATGTTCGTCAACACTATTAACACCATCATCAACATTTTTCAGCAAGTTTTTCTTTTCAGCGCCACGATCAATAATAACACGGCGCGCCGCGGTGCGGTTTTCCGGCTCAAGACAAAAACGCACATAGCGGCCGCGTCGAAACGCAAAGGGTCCCGCAAGATCCAAATCCTCAAGACTTACAGTGAAGCGAGGAGCATCGTCATGAAGACTCCCACTAAGGTCCAACTCTGCAATGACACCGGTACCAGCAAGCGAGTCCCAGCTTTCCACGTACCCAAACAACATGATGGGTGTGACGGGTTTTTCTTTACCAGTAGCAGCGTCGTACAAACGAATATGGTGGGCGATAGAAAGATGTTTTGAAGGTCCATTCTTCATGGTGCCCTCGGTGTCAGTGTCAAGTGATGATGAAGACGCCACAGAGTTTGCCTCGGAAAGATGTTTCTTCAGTTGCAAACTTGGCTCCACTAAACGCACGTCAAACAACACAATCTGCCCTTCAGTGACATAAAAACCACCATCAAGTGAAGAACGCGGAAAGAAGAAACTTCTACCGGTGCTGTTCGCCAACCCGTTATCTACCGTGTCTGTAGCTGGTGTAGAATCCAGTTCGGACAGAAACCCATAACCGCGACGGTGCATAAAAGAAATGACAGTACCCATTCGCCGCGCTGCAGGCTGTTCAGCCACCAAATTTGCAGATGCATTGCTCAACTTGCTCTTCTGCAAAAACACCGGTGTCGATACAACCACGCCAAGCCTCCAACATGCCACACGAAACATATGCTGATACCGAAACTAAAGTATTAAAAAATATGGGAAAACAGTGAACAGAATAATGATCATAATAATACATGATAAACAGCCGTAGATCCCGCACTTTACTCAATTATTTTAATACCAGTTACCTGTTAAAAAATAAAAACAACACATAATAAACAAAATATATGCTCTTGTTACAGAGCAAGTACACTCATGCACTTCACAGCAAAAAAAAAAAAAAAAAAAAGAAAAGAAGCACACGTTATAATATTAAAACACATTTTTAAAAAGTATAAGGCTTCTCTTTTTCTTTTCTTTTTTTTTTCCGTACTTCGTTCCTTATTTACGTGCTGCAATTTGCAACGCCCTTATTCAACTTTCCTTATTAAGCATCAAACTCCATTTTCCCTCTTTAGTACCAACCGATCCCCCGCACACAGTCTTTTTTTCCCTCAGCATTTCACGAGAGGAACTGTACATCTATCCAAGATGACGCGGTATTTCTGCCCGCAACAGTGGCAGCGTCGTCACTCACATCTGTGCGGTCCACGCAACCGTCAGAGTTTTTTTCGACCGTCCCGGGCACTTTTGCCATGTCACTAACAAGGTCGGAGGGCATGCGCAACAGATGCAACTCCCCGGAGGCAGTACCACACGCCAACCAAACGCCATTATCAGAGAATGTGATGCTCGTAACGGCAGCGTTGCGACGCGGCTGTGAGCTAATTGTACCCCCGATAAGCGGGCCGCACGTCCATTCACCAGATGTGGATACCGGAGAAAGATACACAAACGCCACAGGATAAAAAGAACTTCGCGACAAATCCCACGCGGCAACACGGCCGTTGCGTTCCCCAGCAACAAATACAGCCGAGTGTCTCGGCGACCACCGCAAACAAGTTATATGGGCGGAAAAACCGTCAATGGGGATGTGTCGCAAGCCCAACCACAAACTGCAAGTGCCGTCGGCGCTAGCCGTCAAAACAGTATCGCTAATACGCGGCTCAGCATGTAATGGGTGCGGCGCCACAGCAACCACGGCAGCACGATGTGCAACGCAATCAACATCAGCGCTCTGTGACAAAGAACCACATCGCGACGCATCTTTAGTCAGATGCAACTGCGGCTGCGACCTTTGTTGCTGTTGTTGTTGTCGAATTGAAAACGTGGGAGTTGCAGACACCAGTAAGGCGTTAATAGGTGAGAACTCGACAACCTGCGAGCTCCTTGCACGCCCCTCCAAAACACGACCGTCAAGACAACCAAAAACGACCTTACTTATAGCATCGGCTGCCCTGTCAACAAATGCAGCAGATGACCCTACACAACCAAAAGAATGTCCTGAAATAAATCCATCCCGGCTTGATGTGGGTAAGCGCAACTGCAACAATGACCACATGCAAACCCTTCCATCTTGACTAATACTGTAGAGGTGGTGATAGTTTGCATCACCGTGAACTGCCATGGCAAGCACTCGCGAATGATGAGCGTGTGGTGAAGGAAACGACTGCTCACTAGGCTTTAGAGCAGCGGTGTTTGGAGTAGGCAACGATAGCTTCGATGAAAGCATCGGCGAGCCATACGATTCGGCTGTTGTTATAAGTGCGCCTTGACATTCCCGTACGGCGTGGTCGATTCGCCATACAACCACGCTGCCATTTGTAGCCCCGCCAAACAAAAACTGCGGACGAAAGCGTGTGTACGTAAGAACCCGTATTTCACTTTCAAAATACAAAGGAACAACATTATAAATGGCCTCATCAGCTTTCTCACGCGAAATAAACCAAAGAAGCACAAGACCCTTTGAAGCACCAACCGACTCTGCAACAGATACTGGGGCAAAAACGCCTGGTGATGGTGATGTTGGCGGCGTCATTACTGTTGCACTACATTGTCCAAGGGTAGAATGTAACGCGTCAGTGCATTTTTCATCAGCAAGTATCGGCTCCGAAAAAGCGGCTGCAACAACAAAAAAGCTTTCATCAATATAATAACTCAAAACGTTATTCATTACACTAGCGTCAGGCATTAAAGTATCTAAAACACAGCGGCCCACAAGACCGAAACATGACTCTGCACGTAGAAGATGAACACACAGCATAGCAGTGTCAGTCATCAACATGTTATCACATCTTGCGTTAGCAACACTATTACACAACACGTCTTTTGTACACTCGCCGACATCACTCCTAGACGCCATAGATGAATCAACAACGCCTTTAACCTCAGACACACCTTTATCATAACTTTTCTGCTCTCCTAATCTTGACTCTAATGCAATTGCACCAACATCAACCTGTAGGCTCCACAAACCGTTCTGATTTTTCTCAGTAACTCCACAAACCACCCCACCATTACCACAGCCAAAAGAACTACAGCTACTACTACTTCCTTTTAACCCTACACCACCATTACTAGGAAAAAACGATGATTTCAAATCAATTTTTAAAGCGTCTGAAACAGAAATAATGTTACGACTGCGTTGGAGTTGGTGATGCACAAAACGCTGCTTTGCCTCACGTGCAGCAATCAATTTTTCTAAATTGCGTCGTTTTTCTGACAAATCCATTTTCCGCAAACTATACACAACGGTACCTAATGTTTTCCTTTTTATATTCAGTACTACTACCTAAAAAAAACTGTTCTACAAAACACCGCCCCACCCAAAAAAAAAAAAAAAAAAAAAAAAAAAAAAAAAACAAAAAAAAAAAAAAAAAAAAAAAAAAAAAAAAAAAAAACTGATGCAAGACAGACGTATAGTTTTATCTATTTCATATAAATAAATAACACAAACCACTTGTACTTACAAAATAAAATTAAACAAAAAACAACAAATAATAATAATAATAATAATAACCATAAGACAACAGCAACAAAATAATCAATAAATACTTAAAAAAATACAATGCAGTAAATAACTAACAAACTCACAGACACACACACACACACCAAAAAAATAAAAATAAAAATAAAAATAGAAACAAAAAAAAAAAAAAAACATTAGCAACAAAAAGAGAAACACAAGCATGATTATTCACACACTCAAAACAACTAGCGCCAAAGTAATAATAAATAAAAGTTGCAAGCATAAACGCATACATCTACCATATATATATATATATAGCAAAACTATTGACCAACTCACAAACAACAACTGCACATACAAAACAAAACAATAAAGTAAAACCCCAACAAAACTTTTTTTTTTTTTTTCTAGTAATGTGTATCTATATCTCTACCTCTTTCTTTTTTTCTATATATATATATACATATATATATATATATACAACTCTTTGGCCCACAACAACAACAAAAAAACAAAAAATGCCAAATCAAATTTCTCCTTTTATCACATCTGTCTTGTTCTTTCTTCATAGCGTTCCTAACGCAGAAAGGATGCTGCGACTGCCGCGCCGCAAACAACTTTTCCCTCAACAGGATCAAAAGTAAACATCAGAGCACTGCCATCACACGTCACACAGTATAGGTTTTTAACAGAAAAATGACTTTTGTGTGACAAACAACTATCATAAACTGTTTCTGTAGAATTTACGGCAGCGGAATGCAACAACGCATTCGAAATATAAGTTGATTGCCTGTTTTCAGGTTGTTCCCACCACATCACAAAAGACTGGGCTATATCTGTCATTGCTGAATCCACTCCTTGTAGAGGATCAACAATAGGCATTTTACCATCCACATGACTGCCCAAATCATTCTTACTACTATTCTCACCATAATAATAATAATGACCATCATTATTCTCATTATTATTATTACTCTTGTTATCGCCCCAGTATCGTTTTGTAACCCAGTTGAAGTTTTCAAAAAGCGGGGTCACCTGCATAGAAGCACAGCGGCGAAAAAGTGAACAAACGCCCAATGACAAATTTGTGGAAGAAGATGTAGTCTTTGACATATTTTTTTTACTGCCATGCGCAGAAAAATGCGTAGAGCTAGGCAAACGCATCGGACTCTCATCACCTGCAGCAATGAACCCATCATTTTTTTGATCACATAATTCAATCCCGCGCAAAAGATGTCTTCGCAGCGCTCCAAAGGTGGTATTAACCCACTTGGGCAGGAACACGCTGTCTTTAAGCGGCAGCGGACATGTACATGCGGCCCACTCAGATAAAAAGTATGCTGAAACCAAGCCAAAGCGCCGCAGCGATGATCGATTGTTCTGCGCATGAATAATCTTATTTGGATCTTTTGTGCTGATATCACAGGGCTTTGATTTTTCACGCTCGCCAACAAAAAATATTTTTAAGGTGTTCTGCGAAACGCAACAAAGAAAGCTTTCGCCAATAAACTGCATTTGAAAAATAGGAGCTGGTAGTGATTCGTTTCGCACAACTTTGACCATTACAAAATAACCTAAAGGTTTGTCATTAACACCGTAAAGGCTGTCATCGTTTTTGGCTGCGTCGTAATTATGTGGTTGTAGCGCAGAAACGGCAACTTCCCCAGAGGCAGTCGAGTCCTCTGTGTTGTCATAATAGCGCCAAATGCGTATAAGTGTCGCCTGTTGGCTGCTAGTAGCAACGTTCCACCGCCTGTGCTCGGCAAAAGTGTTATTTGTGCGAGTATTTCCAGCGTCACCAACAAGGTGCAAAGCCAATGAGGCAAGCGGGTGCTGGTGGGCGTTCGGCACAGTCGCCAGAACCTTAACAACTGCATGCTTACAGAAAGATGACTCCGTGTCGTAGTGCAAAAAACTAAATCCATACATTGAGTTACAAAAAGCGAAGCATTTTTTACTGTAGTCAATCGCAAATGGAACATCGTAACACATTCCAACCCTTTTTTCCTCTTCGTTTATTGCCGTCTTGCTTGAACCTAAAATTTTCTCGTTTTCCGTGCAAGGCTTGTGATCACTTTGATTAAGAGAGCAACTTATAAGAGAATACGTCTCGACCAAAGCAATAGACGGGGATTGCGGTATGGTCAAAAGTTGGGCGTCGTTATTCAACAGTGGCAAAACAAAAAAACACTGTTCTGTCTCCAAGCTTTGCAGTCGCAGTTCAGCGGCAGTGAGGATGATAATAAGACAATGATCAAGTCGCAAGGCCTTCACAGGGTCGGGCACACGCATGCTACGCTCCGGCCACCTGCTGCCGGTAACAAACAAATGCACAATGTTTTTTTCTCCTATGGGGTTTGGTCCACCCCCAACTGCGGCAACAAAACGCGTCTTGTACAATAGCGCCATTACACCAACACCACTTGCTGACAGCTGCGCTGAAGACATCGGTGGTTTTGTATTGATTCTGCAAGGTTCTGGGTAAAGCATGTCAATATTGTCTTTTAAAGCAATGTCAGGGCTCATTGTTTGCATTTCTTTTTTGTCCCATTGTGGCTTTGCTAGTGGTTTATCATTACTATCATCATTCTTACAGCCTTCATCAGATTGCCTCTCCTCTGCCTTTTTACTTACATCCATCACATTTTTGCTGTTATCCTTGTCGCTCCTCAATTCCTGCAATTGTGTGTCTTCAACAAAGCTGCTCCACTGGCTGTTTTTTTCAATATTATCATTATCCTCAAATCGCCGTTTACTCATTTTACCTACTTTTTGTATTAATGGCGCAGTTTGCGCCCGTATTGTTGCACGTGGCACTTCCCATTTAGTCGGAGTTGAGGTATTTGAGTTTTGTTTCGGTGGAAAAACCGCCTCAACTGTCGTAAAAAAAGGGGGCTCATTGGACGGCGCAGACGCCGTCTCATTTTTTCCACACGACTCGGCCCCACTAGCCAAACTGCTCGCACATTTGCGGCAGCGGTCAATGCGGTAAATGACATATCCATTTTGATGACCAACACCAACACGCGAATAATCTTGATTTATACAAAGACATAAAGGCTGCAGAAATTCCTCCGCGTCTTCAAGCATGTCAAACTCAAACATTGATAAATAATACTAAGGTAAAAGATAACAGCAACAATCGTCAACCCACTAACTAACTCACAGACAGACAAACAGTAATATCAGAAATAATAACAATAAAACTAAACTTTTAACTAAAACTACAACTAAATTAGGCAAGCAGGTAGATATAGATGTATATATATATATATATATTATTGCTCCTACTACTATTGTTATATATGTGCGACCGTTTATATAATGCTGTTGTTTACTTCTTTTTTTTTTTTTTTTTTTGTGCGTGTGTGTGTATGCTCTAAACCCGTGTTAAAACCAAAAAAGTCCTTTGAAATAAAATCAAACAATAATCTTGGATAGACATTTTCACCACAGTGATAAAAAAAAAAGAATAATAATCAAGAAACAAAAAACATATCAGTGGCAATAACAATAACTAGTATATATATATATATATATATATGTATATTTATAGTTAGATATAATCATTAAAACGGCTTTGCCTTGCTTGTGGTTGATGCAGAGTTTGCTGCCTGTTGGATGTATGCCATCAACTCCGCATCGTCCCGCGCTGTTGCCGCTGACCACGATACTCCTCTGTGCACCATCTGCTCTCCCAAATACCAAAGCGCATAACACCGACGTCTGCGTTGTGTCTCACTTAATGTAACATCCTGAAGAACATTCTGCGCCGCATAGCGAAGAATAACGCTCATATCAGCAACCACCGCATCAAACTCCATGCTGAAGTACTCAAGCATTACCTTACGTGCAAACCACTCGGAATTGTTTTTGGCGTCATCAGCAATCTTTTCACGAAATGCAGCATAAATACGGTCAGTTCCCGAAAAAATTTTCTTGTAAACATGCAACTTTGGGGCATAAAAAGGACGAATTCCCAAAAAACGCTGGCTAGAAACAATATATGACTGACCCACTTCGTATATCAACTCCTTTCCAAAACACGCGTCCGCCAAATTCCGTGTAAAGCGATCGCAGCGCTCTTCAAAATCCCTTGAAAAACAATTGTATTCGTTAGAACCAGAAGTTAATGTAAAACAAGAATTTTTAGCCTCTTTTGAAAAAACCTGTCGTGCTGATAAATGTGGTGCCCTCAGTTTTGGCACACTACCACCAAGTTCATGCATCATATTATGCAAAACCTCACTCTGCACATGTGTTTCTCGCTGTTGCTCACTTCTTGCCGTTGGCATGTTTGCATGTACGTCAAGAATTTGTGCTAGCTCCACTGATAGTTTGCGACAGCGTAGGCATTGTAGTTCTTCAAACTCATGAAGTGACACGCTAACCTGCGCCTCATTTCGCAAGTGCCAATGGGACCGCAATAGAGCTCCAATAATTTTTTGCTTGAACGGTTCTCCACCAAAGACACTTTGAACCATCTCCTCTGGTGTTCGCGACATGAAGCGTCCTATTTTGCTTTCGTGTAATCGCAGCGCTTGCGCACCACCAAGGTCATATGATTTACGCTTTTCAGGGTTAGACAAAATCTGATAGGCACGAGAGATTTTTTCAAATTTCTGTTGTGCGTTAATGCGCTCCTCGTCACTTGGCGGCCCGCCGTGATGGGTTTGTACAACATCTGGATGAAAGACCTTCGCCAAGTTCTTGTACTGTGCCCTAATCTGTGCCTGTGTCGCGGAGCGCTTCACACGCAGCACCTCGTATGGATCCATGCAATCACCCTCACTCTCATAACCGCCGCAATCAGAAGACGCACATCCACGTTTCTTCAAACCACGCGTCATCTTCTGGCCAATGCGGTCGACTGAAAACCCCATTGAGGCAAGACGCTGCCGCCACCTCTCCTCAGGTTTCATATTTTTTCGGCGGAACTCCACGCGCCCGACTGCGCGGATAACGCGCTCCTCCAGTCGCATCTCACGCAGCAGCCACGCGGAGTCAACGGCGCTGCAGCGCTGCCACCGCCCCGCGCTGGCCTCAAAGAAAAAAGTTCCCGCCACAGCATTCCAGGCGCCATAGACACTGTTGCACAGCCCACACGGAATATGGATAAGCGGTGACAACAACAGGCCATATGCAAGAAACTGAAAGGCAGAAAGAAGGCCAGCAATCGTGCCTTTAAAAAGACCAACGACAAGTCCGTGGTTACGCACACCACGCAATGCGCCAAAAATAACACACCCCAGCGAATTCTGCAGCGCAACAACACAATTCCACAAAACTGCGTAAATCGCAAGCCATATGTGGCGCTTTGGCGTCAAATTCATTCGACTGTAAAAGTTAAGCGCATGCAGCTTCTTCATCCGCCGTAAATGGTCCAGGTCCGCTGTGAGTGTCACCAGCTGGTCCTCCCGCACAGCCCCCGGGACCGCGCAACCACAAAAGCGCAAAAGCAACAAACGCACGGCGCTGAGCCACTGAATAAGCAAAGATGATGAACCCAGCGGCCTCGTCCACTTTGCGGGACGACCGCGGTTTGCGCTGCCACCGTAAAATTTCTTAATAACCGCAGCAATGTTTGCGGGCCGCCCAGTCAAGGTGGCCGCACAGGTATCAACAACAAGCTGTGGCTTTTCATAAAGCACATATGACAGTCGCTGAAGCTCCGTGTCCAACGCGTCGGCCTTTGCCGCAAGTCTGTGAACTAAAGGAAGAAACTCAGCCTCCTCGTGCGCCGCTTCAGCAAGACGGAACTCCTCCTCTTCCTCCTCTTTTTCGTTTTCTTCTTCCTCCAACCCCCGCCGCTCACCAGCTATTGGCCAAAATGTCGTTTTTGACGACAGAAGCCCTACGCGAGTAGTCGTGTAAAATACAACGCGCGACGTGCCGCAACTCAAAGTAGAAGGAATAAAAAAAAAACAACGCCGCATTTATTCTTTATCTACGTTTAACCGTTTTCTCTTTCTCTTTCGCTTTCTCTTTCTTTTCCTTTTTTTTTTCAATGTACATAGAATAAAGACCTCCAAACTAAATATATAAGCAAAATCACAAACAAGCAAAGAAAAAAACAAAAAAAAAAAAAACATAGTATTTTTGTTTCTTTTTTTTTTATTTTGTCATTATGACAAATTTACAGTTTCCTAACGCATCTCACATTTTTTCATTTAGTAAAAAAATAATATAAAGTTTTTATATCATTATAAACGCGTATGCAAATTATAATTGTATAACTAATATATATATACATATATATACTATATATATATATATAGACATATAGGTTACTATTATTATTATAATTTTTTTTTTTTTGGGAGGAGCTTTTCAGTCACTAAAATTTAAAATAAAAATTGTAGTCTTCAAATATAACAACCAGGCCGTAAAAAAGTAACCAAAACCGCACATACATACCAGTACTACTGTTACTATAACTACCAAACACACGACCCTTGTGTTTTCTAACAAATCCCGTTTACAAGTGCACCATTTTTTCCACACATACACATATTATTATTATTACCAATATATATATATATATATATATATATTTACTTATTTTATTTTTTATTCCTACATTTTTTCTTTTGGCAAATAGCACTAATTTTGCCACAACCACGCAGCTATATATTTGATTATTAAAAAGAATAGAAAGAAGAAAAAAAAAAAAAAAAAAAAAAAAAAAAAAAGAAAGATCATTAGTGGCTATAATACTAGCATTTAAATCTAGCTTTCTACAACTATATTTAAATCAATAAAATTAATTAATAAATAAATAGAAATATATATATATATATCTATATGTTGTTTTCTTTTCTTTTTTTTTTTTTTTCGCACCATTAAATATTTTGTTTGATTTTTTTTGCTTCTCTTTTTTTCTTTCTTTCTTTTTTTTTTTTTTTTTTCGTTATTTTGCAATGTTCTTTTAAAGAACTATTTTGATGGCTTTTTTCCATCTTTTCAAAACTTACCTTTTTATTGCTTTTCCCTTTTCTTCCATTATTTATTTATACATATATATATAAATAATGTCCTTTTTTTTTTGTTTTTTTTTTTTTTTAAAAAGTATTTCATCGCAAGTAAATTCACCTATTTTCATTATTATTATTATTATTATTATTATTATTTTTGTCATAATAAATAAATAAATATTCTCCTTTCAGTTTTACTTTCACCATTACACGCACAAAAATAAATAATAAAATAATACATACACATATATACATATATATTATTATTATTATTATTATTATTATTAGTAATAATAACAACACGGTATTTACAATGCAACAACCAAATTATAATTGCTGTAAAAAAAAAAAAAAAAAAAAAAAAAAAAAAAAAAAAAAAAAAA
>JAWVMR010000997.1:0-62988 GCA_036321205.1 Trypanosoma caninum | reverse complement strand
AAAAAAAAAAAAAAAAAAAAAAAAAAAAAAAACAATTTATTTAATTCAAAATATAATCAAAATATTATAGATATATAATTATAATTATTATATCAATAAAGATATTAAAGTAAAAGATAGCTCAGTTATACATTGCTTTCGTTAAATAAAAGTATCCATATAAACGCAAGAACAGATTATACAGTCAAGTGCCAGCAATATTGTAAATACCATAAGCGTTTTTATTTTACCTCAAAAGCATATAAGCCCCTCTTTTCCTTCTTTTCCTTTTTTTTTTTTTTTTTTTTTTTTTTTCTATAATCGTACGTTAATTCCACAGTTGCCAGGCTAAACGTACACCCACCCACCCACCCACCCACAACATTCACCTCTATGTGCCTCTCGCAAGAACAAACAAACAACTAAGACAATATATATATAAATATATAAATATAAATAACATGTGAGTAGAAGCGTGGTGGTAGTGGGTGAATGAGCTTTTATACATAATTCACCATCTGCTAAAAAACTTTCAGATGCATCACGTAATAACCAAAAAAGTCAATAACTGAGGGTTAGTAAAGAGAGGAAAACAACATAAATTAACAAAAAAAAAAAAAATAAAATAATAATAATAATAATAATAATAAATAAATAATAATAATAATAATATAGAGTAAGTACAGAATCTTACTCTTTTTTTTCCACTTCTCCAAAAAAAAAAAAAAAAAAAAATAATAATAATGATAGTAATGATAGTAATGATAGTAATATAGAAATTCTTTGTTTGGTTTATTCTGGCACTACTAACTGCAGTCATTTGATAGGTTTATACATCAGATCTGTTTAATCGGTTACACAAACTAAACAGCGACAAGAATACAAACGTACATAAACAAACAACAATAATGCTAAAAATAACCAAAAATAAAAACAAAAAAAAAAAAAGAGGTACGAACACAAAACCAATATCATTCTTCTTGCCGTAGCACCTCCCGTTGAATGACATCAGCAATGATAGAACGAAGGACGTTGTGCAAAGCAGATGCCTGCGCCTCGGTGGTAGCGCCCCTCGCAGCACCACGTCTGTTGTTGCGGAGATTTGGGACTCCCGCCGTCGGGTGGCGGTTGTAGCCAAAAAAAATCCCCCCGCCAGGGCCGGCCGCGCCGACGTCCCCACCACCCGCTGCGTTGCAAGGGCCGCAGCTCATAACCGCACATATAGGCGTGCTTCCACTGTATCGCACCAGAGCACCAAGCACGCTGCAAACAGACTCCGCAAGGTTGCAGGCTAACGGGCACTCGTGAGTCGTGTGAACAGGAAATGAAAAAAAAGAAGGTGTGACGGTGGCAGTCGGGGAAGTACCGGCGGTCGTAAAAAAACGCACCGCTAATGGCGACGCAAGCAACGGCGCAGAAAAAGTAATATTCATACCTCCACATGCATCAGTAGTAGTGGCGCAAGAAAAGGAAGAAGAGACAATTTCACCATTCAGCAGAATAATGTACGCGTCTGTGCCAATTGTGTACCGTTGCAAAAGCGCCCTGTCGGAGCCATGCCGATAACACACACCTACAAGCTGCACAGACACATTCACATTGACGCCCGCATCGGCCCCCATGTTGTCAGTCACACCGACAGGCTTCAGTGGCACAGAGACCTGCACAAGAAACTTCTTACGTTTCTGCATCACAGCCGTGTTTGCCAAAAGACGACTGCTCGCACGCTCCGTTCGGTTTGACGCCGATGCTGTTGTTGTTGCCGTCCATTTTTGATCCCCAGATGTGTCAATAACGTTTTTGTCACTGGCAAAGTTATCGGAAGCCGAACTAAGTGATGGGCCCAACGATAAATCGCCATCTTTGCCAGTCATTGCGTTCATACCCATATTACTAGTAGTTAATTTTTCAAGCGCCACAAAAAAAGCATCAAGATCTGTGTGCTTGCAGCTATCAACTAAACTGCCTTCTTGAAGAAAAATAACACAAATTTTACGCTCGCGACCACACACAACTGGCACATGCACGTCATTCCACCCCCCAAACCGCGTTAAATTACTATCTTTTCTAAGTTTGTTAATATATTTGCCCAAACTTTCCTGACAACTACGCTCTTTCAAAGAATAAAAATGAACTACTTTGTAACAACGAGTGCAGACACGCTGCCGTGTTGTCGCTTTCGTCGCAGCAACAACAGTATTAGAGTCAGAAGCAGCCAGCAAGCCACCATGCGCTGTGATGTTTCGTCTACTCTCTGACCACATCATCTTTGAAAAACAGCCAGGTGTATTCATTCCCCTGTTTTTAAGATCAAACAACAGTCGCAGTAGAAGTTCAAGTGGAAAAAATGTGTTGGAGCAGTTGTGACAAAACAGCCCACCACAAAGTCTACAATGGTGCTTGCGACGAAAGAAATCAAATGACTTGGCACAACTATCACAGTTACTTGAAGCGCTATTCGGTTTCCATTCTGCCAGCCGCACGTTGCGTATCTCTTCCGCAAACACCTGCTTGTTCCAAAAAAACGACGGCACAGAAAGAAACATTAATTATATCGGTATAAATATTTAAAATAAACAAATATATAAATAAATATATATACTTCCTCTTTAAAAAAATTTTTTTTTTTTCTACCAAAGTCCAACTAATTTTTACAACCCCTATTAATCCCTCGCTAATACGTTTGCTATTATCGATTTCTTCGATATATATATATATATATATATATATATATATGAAGGGGAGGGGAGGGGGAAAGGGAAAAGATTGGTTTCGGTGCGTCGTTAACCAAACTTTATCTCACTAAACTAAATTCGCCAATAATTATTACAAACAAAAAAAAAAAAAAAAAGATCAAAACAATATAACTCTATAAGAAACAATAAAACAAAAACAACAACAAAAACGACTCCTAATGCTATATTTCCTAAATATTAAGTCGACTTACACACTTCCACTGTAAACTACAAGCGGCCAATACAAATCAGCCAGCCAGCAACTATCTATCTATATATATATATATATATATTTATTTTGTTCTATTATACTAATATTCCTACCAATATGTATATATGCACGGTTTTCCCCTTTAAAAACAAGCAACAACAACAACAACAACAAAAAAAAAAAAAAAAAACACAAACACAAAAAAGCAAAGTTTTCTTTTTGTTTTTTGGAAAGGAAGGGAACACAAACCAAAATAGCTTTGTCCAGCAATTACAGCAGACTTTCCAAAATAGTAACAAAACAAAACAACAAAAAAAAACATTTTCACCTTTCACGTTTAAACGACTTAGTAAATTTGTTGTACTCTTCGCCAATATTTTTGTGATTGATTTCATTGTTTTTTTTTTTTTTTTTAAACAAATAACTGAACATATATATATATATATATTACCCTTCTGCTATAGCTGTGGCATCGGCAGCAGTGTTAACGTCTAACTGAGATTCTTTTAAGACGCTCCTCTAAAGATAATTTTTCCATTCGCTGTTGCTTACGTTTTGCATGAATAACCTTGTCGTTACTCGTGAATGCTATACGATTCCCCTGCTTTACCTCATAAAATGTCACCTGTCGCCCAGAGACAGCCCGCCGTTGGTTTTCATTATTATTATTATTGTTATTAGTTAACTGACCATCGCTTGGCACAGAGTCGGAATGTGGACGCTTTTCACGTCGTCGTCTTTGTTGTTTGCCGCTGCTTTGTACACCTTTCAAATGTTTCCGCACATCATTACCACCATCATCATTGTTATTGTCGTCGTCACTGTCATCGCCGTCACCTTCAGCGTCAGGAACAATGGAGAAAAGCTCCGACTCGTACCGCTGGCGACGTCGACTCGCCTGCGCACGGCGCTCATCAATCGTTTGCAGCAGCTTTGCGTACTCAGGGTTAGAAGGGTCAAGCGCAAAAGAGGCCGCGCTGTTGCCAGTGAACGCCTTCTGAAAGCGCAGATCCGCCTTTGCAGCAGCCAGCGCCCCGCGGCACCCCTCAACGCCACCGGCCGCGACAACATCGTCATCGTTGGGCGCACGCCTAAATTTGCTGATGCGATTTTCCCAACGCTGCTGTGTCTTGCGCCGCGTGTTCTCCTGCACGTAGCGGTTGAACGCACCGGGGTCAACAACAGCCTTGAGCTCGCGGTACAAACTGTTCTCAATGAATGCGCCGTGCATGACGGGTCGCACCTTCCCGCCTGCAAGGTCTTCAGCCGTCATTCCAAGCGACTCCATCTCCTCCCTAGAGACAAATATGTAGTCGTCATATACGGTGGTCATCTCCTTTTCCTCAAGTTCCCCAGTAAGGATTTCTAAAAACGATGCCCAGCGCGGGGCGGCGCCAAGTTGAGGGACAAAATGCACTTGAATTCTTGGCGTGTCGCAGCATATGCACACAACGCCGCTATCGTCGCACTCATAGGGCTCAACCATGTTGTGTTGACTGCGTAACAGACAGAAATCGGTAATGTCGGCAGGAGCCTCAATCATTGTAAAATTACTGCCGTCTTTTTTGCTCCAGACCTTCAGCGAGCGGGAGTCAGCGGAAAGAACGTACGTCGCCTCTCCTGTGGAAGTGCTGCGACCCTGAAAAAAATAAGTCTTGACAATTGGTAAAGAATTCATATGATCTTTTACAATAAGCGGTTTTTGTAGCCGCAGATCATAGAGCATCACATGTCCCGACTCCGTCCCGCAACTAAAAAGCATTCCACTTTCGTCGTCAGCAGCTATATGATGCAGTTCGCAGGACTCAGTAACACCGGACGAGGCGCCAGGGCCAACGACAGTCAACCGTGCTGCACATGAACCAGCGCGACTGTCCCACGCCTCTAAAATACCGTCCGCCCCTGCGCAGAGTGTTAGCCCATGATTTCTAAACACCTCTACATGATTAACGCCATCAACAGACTGCGTTTTATAGCTCTCAACAAAAGCGCCAGTTTCAAGATTCAGTCGAAATATCTCATTTGAGGTTCCACTTGAAAGAAGCTCCGCCATATGTGGATGGTATGCAAGACATCGCATCGTGTGCGGCACTCGCACGCGGTCAACGATGGCGGCTGAGTGGTGCACAGTAATTTGACGTCCCTCTCCTCTCAGTGCAAACTTACGAAAGTCCGGCGAAAGTGAAATGCCACCAAGAATAGGCATGTCCGCATTAAAGCTATACTTTAGGCTGAGTTGGTTTACGTCAAAGCACTTCAGCCGTGGTGGATAATCACCGGCAGCAAATAAATGTGTTCCATTTGCCGTGCGAAATATTGTGCGGGCAAAATGTGGAAACTCAAGATCATGAATAAGCTCAATGCGGTGTTCACCCCCAGCAAGTCGCTTGTTCTTTCTACGCTCGCTAAGCCACTCTGGAAGAGACTTTCCCGCGGTAAGGTTGTATGTCTTTACCTTGTTGTGGAGCGAAACCTGCATGTTTTCTCTTCTCTCTCTTTTTTTACTTTTTTTTTTATTGCACTTTTTGCAATTGCTTTGCCTGCAAAAAAAAAAAAAAAAAAAAAAAAAAAAAAAAAAAAAAAAAAAAAAAAAAAAAAAAAAAAAAAAAAAAAAAAATGATGACAAGCAAAACAGTAGCAATAATAGTATATCTAGACTTTAAACATAAACACCCACGCACAAGATAATAATAATAATAATAACCGCACTTTTCTTTTTTTCTTTTCTTTTTTCTTTTTTCTTTTTTTTTTTTTACAAGGAAAGCTGTAAAGAACACAAAGGTGTAGTTCGCAGTTGCTGAATAGTTAGTGTTACCCATTCAGAGACAAAGACTTGAACAAGCTCTAAATAAGGCATAGCCCACCTAACATCACCACCCGTCTTTGTCTTGTTTTCCTTTGTTACATTGTCTTTTTGCGGCATGTGATCGGTGTGAAAAGCAATGTGCGACTGACCCTCAGCAGATGGCCATGCAGCCAATAGATCAAAATGTGCATTTTGTTCATGTCCACCGTTTTGCCTTTTTTCTTGCGCAACTTGTTTCGCCCTAAAAAAAGACTTTTGAGCATTACTAAAAACCTTTATCGTTTCACGCAGCCACTCCTTTGCCCTATACCCATGCGAAAAGCCCTCCATAAGTATGATAAGCTCCTTTGCGGTCAGAGCGTTGCACTTCCCAGTGTTATCACACTTGTCCAGGCCTACAATGCCATATTCATTCTCTTCCCCTTTTATCTTTGAGATAACAACATCAAGCAGCATCTCAGGAGACGATATAAACACAACAGGAGAACAACTACGTTGTGTTTTTAGTTTAATACCATTTTGAGATTTTTCTTCTACCTCGTTATCGTCAACATTGGTGCATGTTTCCAAGATAACAGCGCCACCACCCAGCTCAAGAATATTTCGCATCGAACGTGTCCTGGAAAGACTAATAAGAGTATTCGGTGAAACAATAACAAATGCTTTGCCATCAAAGTGGCGAGTACCACTTGCCTGTAATCGTTGACGTGACTTCCTGCACTGTTTTGCAAGCCGTAAACTACTCTGAGGTGTCCCATGTGGTAAAAGTTCGGGACACCACTCGTACACTGACAAGTCATTAAGTGGAAGAAGACACTGGTGTGTAACACAGTCTTGTAAGACCTGTGGGGTCACCACCCACAATCCAGCAGCTATGGCAGCAAGAACGCTTTCCCGCTGCGTCAGTTGATGAGTCACAAGTACATCCGCATTTCGGACAGAAGGCCCCACAAGCCGTATAGAAATAGCGGCCCCTGCATTGTTTACAGTAGGCGGAGGATGTTGCTGTTGAAAAAAACCGGCAGTATCATCAACAGATCTCTTATGAACACCATAACTACCGTTATCGTTATCATCAAAGTTGCTGTTGTGAGAAAGAACAAAATCACTTAGTTTTAAAAAAGATTCTGCCAAAAGCTTTTTGTTTGGCGCGTCATGAACAATATGAATTCTTAGCGGAAAAATATTTACTGGCGGATGCAATGACAATGAAGAGTTAAAGTTTTTTTGATAAGCAACAGACGGTCGCTGAGAAGAAGATCGAGTCTGTTGACAAGCGATGCTATTGGTGCTGTTTGTATCAGGGCACCACTGCTGCGGCATAGCCACTGATAAAAAAAAATTTTGGCTGCCAACACTAACGCGTTCGGGATGTATACAGAAAGCAACATCATCTCCCTTTTCTACCCTCACCTTTTTGTTGCTGCTGACACTATCGGTGCGCTCCTCGCTGCTGGAAATATACCCTGATTTCCTTAGTGGAGTGCAGGCACTATTCTCAGCCGCCACATCACAAATTTGCAGATGGTCAGTCGTTTTATGTTGACCTTCCACACAAGAATTGCCTACAATACCTTGAACATCAATGTCAGCAGTTCCGTTCATTAACCCCAAAGCTGGTGAAAGCGTGCGGGGTAAACTTACGCGTTGCTTTAATGGTGTTCGCAGCGTTGACCGCGGGCAACTCTTTCGTGTTACGCTTGCGTTGCGGCTGTTTATCGCATCCTTTGGTTTGTGCAACCCCACTGGTGTTGTTGTAGGCGTCCCAAAGTCAAACTGATAACTAGTGTTTACCTGAGACAATGACGAAATGCAGGTGTCCTTTACAACTTTGGCAGAACTTTCAAAAGGCAAAAGAGTGATGTCAGTGAAGCCGGTGCGTCTTCGTGGAGTTAGTGGAGGTGTTGCTGCTGAAAACGCTACTGCCACATCGTGGCCACCAGGCTTTTCTTTCTGTCTTGGTTCACAACAAGCCACGTCAAGAGTGTATGGCTTTTCATCAAGAAAAACACCCCACACAACACTTGCGTGTAACCACTCAATTCCTACTAGAGACACCTTGCCCTCCGCAATGTGCTCCACAAGCCTGGATGATATTTGGCCTTGCAGTCCATGAGGCCAAGTGGAGCCACGTGTGAGCAACTCCTCCCGTTCTTGCCCCATTGCTTCACGCTTCTTAAACCACGGCAGCACCTCCTCCACAGCTGAATCCATCATCAGCTCTGAAAAAAAAACAGACGCTGTATCAACAACTACAATGTGTGTGACTGCCTCTGGCAACAATATCTCTATCCGGTGCCCACCCAACTCGCTTACGGCAGTCCCAAGACAATTGACCAACACATTGCGCAGCAGCACGGCCTCAGAGCTAGACTCATCATGAGTGGTGCAAAGAAAATAAACAGAAACGCCTATAAGTGGTGCCTTTTCATGTCGGCGCGACCCAAGCCATGGGGAGACCTTCAGCGGCTTTTCAATTTTGCTGCGCAACCGCCGCTGAGCAAGTCGCTCAGGTTCAGTCGGCATTGCACAGAAAAAAAGAAAGCAGCTGTATGGATGAAGCAAGCGGCGAGCCGCTAAACAACAAAGAACATAGTCCTGTGTAACGGCTGGAAGATACCGCAACGGATGTCGCTGCAATGTCGCACTTCCTTGCAGCTCACTTTTAAAAATTGTCTCTGCAGAACGCTGGTAACCATGTGGCATAATGTACAAGGCAAGCAAAGGCTTTTGCCCGTTTAGCACGTGCAGCAATTGCTTAGAGCTGTGACGTCCATCAACACCTGTAGAAGACCTTGTTGATATTTCCCCACACAATTCGCCTTCATCCGGATGCATACAGTGCAGTCTCTTTCGGAGCACACTGTGACGCCTAACAAGTGATATAAGCATACTTTCCTGAAGCTCATTTTTTTCCTCCACGGGGGCGGCACGGGTTAAGGCTTTGGTCCACTCCTCCCTTTTTTTTTTAAGCCATGTTCCTTTGCCATGTTTAATAAGTGCTCGCACAACTGCCAGGTCAACGCGAGAAAACTCTTTCTCCACAAAACAGAAAAGACAGGACAAAAGCGGGGAAAAACATTCTTCAACAGATTCTGTTGTTTGGCCCATCAAAAACAAAAAGTCCTTAACGCGACTATCTGCAAGATAAAGCTCATTTTCATACTGCTTTTGAGCGTTATCCATGACATTTTGCACATACCGCTCATGTAATCCCAGTCTATTTTGTAACTGTTCTTCGTTTCCACCCTTCTTCAGCAAAGAATCTTTAGGTGCTTTTTTCTTCCTTTGAAGAGTTTTGGGTGCAACAAAAATGCATTTTTTATCATCATCCACCTTTTCATCTTGAGACAAAGGCGGTGGCTCAGGAGAAAAAAAAGCGCTTGACTGAAGTCGCAAAGAAAATTTCTCAGGATCAGGGACTTCACTCAATGGTAGTGGCAAAGGACAAAAAGGAGTAAGTTTGCCTTCCATTGCGACTAGTGTATGTTTATTTACAAGCATCATACGTTGATAGCAGGATTGCAGCCACTCAATATTAACAATACGCTCAGCAAGCACACCATAGTCTGCGCTCAACGTCTCACGTAATCCAGCTAGCAGTTGAACTCGACGTTGTTCATCATGCTGTTTAACTAAATGCTTTGATGTCTCCTTCATAACGTCACCTGTGTTGGCATTTCCATACGCATTTAATCCGAATTCACTTCCCACAACAACAACGTCTGTAAATGGCGTTACAACAGAGGTGCGCAAAAAGCGACAAAACACAACCATCCGAATGCAGTCAATCAACTCTCGCGGGCTACATCCCAATAACGCCACCTGCAAAAAAGGACGACTCTGAGTAAAAAAAACATTATTAGTGGCAAAATTTCCATCCCTAGACGTCTCACTTAATTGTGATGGAGTTGGGTGTACTTCATGGTTTTCTGGCGTAACAACAGACACCCCAACGGCGTCCTCTTCATCTGACAATTGCTGCGTGTTACCACTACTACCACTTCCACCTACAATATCAATATTATTACCATTATTATTGCCAATACTAGAGCTACCTTTGCAGTAAACACCCGGTTCTATTTTTCTCACTTTCATGCGTTGTTGATCAGATTTATCTGTGCAGTTATTATATTTATTACCACTGCTATTACCACTTTTGGTTTTGTCTCCAGAACAATTGTATTTCTCATGTTTACCTTTTCCATTCAGCGTTCCACCGCACCGCTTTCTCGTATGCCTTGCATCGGAGAGAACCTTTCCCCACTCCCCCTCTACCGCCTTCTCCAATTTCTCCTTTGCGTTCTTCTCACCTTCAGTCGGTGTGGCTCTCTGCTGTGTGGGCGGCACGGCACCTTCGGCGGTGGATGGGGGCAAGGCGCACAACTGCGCAATAGTGTCAAAATCCGCGTGCGCCGCCACCGTATTTTTGCCTGCCACGCACGTGTCACCACCCAATGCCGCCATTGTAAGGAACCGAGTGTACTCCACCACAGGAATTCCCGTGGCCCACGCAAAGCGTATCTTTTCCGGAAGAGTTGTGTTATTTTTATCACAATGGCCTTCCCCCGTCAAGATGGAGCCGCCTGCAACACGCCCACGTTGTCTCTGCTGCCGCCACTGTTTCAACCATCCAGGCGGGACAAACAACATTGACGTGCGGGAGGTTAGGGTACGATCAAAGTTGCCTCCGTTTTGCTTAATGATAGTAGAAAGAGCTTTTTCTTCCTCCAGTGCCATCTGTGTTGCACAAAAAGTGTAGCCAAAAAGAGGCGCAACTTTTACATCCTCAAAAGCGAGACGACCACGTGACTGAAGCCAACGTGGTGAGACAACGTGTATTCCGTGTTTTTCTGCCACAAGCCTCTTTCGTGTAAGGCCACGGCGCGCAATTAAAACAGTGGTGCGTCTGGTGATGTGTCTCTGCACCACCGCTCCCATCGACTCAACTATACCACGCATCGCGCGCAACGAGCATGTGTTGCTGCTGCTCCCTACGCCCTCACCTATAGGTGAGCCTGATGGGCTATTTTCCTCTTCGTCATCGTCACTACCTGAAAAACCGGAAAAGCACACATGGTAACCGGAAAAGTCCATCTCCTTCTTTACTTTCCTCATAACATAAACAGAAAAACAACAATAGCAACAAATTTAAGTATGTTATTTAGATAAGCAGAGTAATAAAGTTATTAATGACACATCCGTAACAACAACAACAAGCAAACAAACAAACAAAAAAAAAAAAAAAAAAAAAAAATGGCAACAAATAATAAATTAAATAATAATAATAATAACAAACAGGATTTCTTGTGCCAGCCTCTTTTTTTATCTATACAACACGGTTATTTTTTTCTCCATCGCCTTTTCCTTTTTCCTTTTTTCTTTCTTTCTTAATAATACTACTAATATCAATACCCATACAATCACCTATCGTGACACCGATGGAATATAAATATCATCATCATCATCATTGATCTGCCGCTGCCGTATGCCATCATTTTGAGCAACTGAAGGTGAAACAAAAAGCGTTTGCCGCGTGGTTAAAGTGCTAGACGACATTTCGCTTTGTGGCATTGGATTTTGTTCTTGTTCGTTAAATACATTAGAGGTCACAGTTTCCATCGCCTGATGACTGCTACTCTCTTGATGGTTATCTTGATCGGTAATACCCTTTGTCTGTTCATCCTCCTCATCTTTCTCAGAGCTCGTCACATCATCATTATCAGCGTTAGAATAAGCATTAAATGTCCCATGCTGTTGTTGCCGCTCCATTATCCTCGTATTTGACATACTCGACAGCTCTCCTTCTAGTGATACATCTGTGCCTTCATTTTCAGTAACCCCTGGGGAATTACTATTGTTGGTGCTTGTGTTTTGGCCAGCAGCTCTGTAGCGTCCCACTATCGCGCGAAACTCCTTTAGGCGCCGCAAGTGTTGCTCCTCCAATTCCTGTTTTATTCGCGCCCGCTCCTTCCTCTCCTCCTCATCGCCGCCGCGAGCCCACGCGGTCACAAGCCGACGTTCGTTCGCAAAGACCGGCGTCTCGTCGAGGTGCAGCAGCCCCGTGCAGCACGCGAGGACACGTTTGCGGTACCGCGGCAGCCGGCGCACCAGCGGGTTGCCAGACAACTTCAGCAACCGCAGCTGCGGCAGCCGCTCCAACACGAGAAGTAGTGCCTCGCCATCGTCAAGTTGGTTGCCGCTAAGGTCAAGCGTTGAGAGATTCTTGAAGCAGAGCAGCTCCAATGTGTCGGCGACAGCGGAGATGTAATTGTTGGATAAATTAAGCGTGCGGACAGAACTGCACGGGTTGCGGTGCTCCGGTGGGACAACGTCAGAGAGTCGGCCGTTTTGTGTGGCGGCCAACGGCTCATGTGGGCAAAATATGGCGTATTCGTTTAGCAGTTGGCGCCACATATCCAGCTTTTCAGGTTCTGAAATATTTGTGCAGTTCTCATTGCAGTTTGCACCAACCACATTTGTTGTCCTGCCAGCTGATTGTGCAAAGCTTTGGCCTTTTCCGACACTACCATAATCACCTTCGTGGCACAAATCACGGTACTGTGTTTGTTCTTCAGTAGCTTCCACATTGTCTCCAAATCCAGACTTAAAAGACTCCTTCTGCATAACTTTTGAATTTAACAAAATCGCGCTTTTTTTGTTTTCTATCATTTGCTTAAATTTAGCCTCTTTTTTAGCAAATGCAGCACAGTTAGCCCGCACCGCGTGAATACAATTGCACGAGAGATTGATGGTATCAAGTCGCTGAAATCCACTGATATCTGGCATTTCCCGCAATGCGTTATTGTGCAAAAACAGCTGTCTCAGCGTGGGGTATAGTGACTGAAAAACGTCTTTTTTCCCCTCCTCATGTACAGCAGAAGAAACAAAAGAAACATTGGTGCTAACACAACTTCTCTGTATCCTTTCTTTGCAGGCATTGTCGACATCCATTGAGAACGCTGACATATCGGCGCAAGCGTCCACATACAAGTTCTTGACTCCTTCTAACTGCGCGCTCTTAGAGCAACCTACGTTAGAATAGTGATTCAGTGTATTTTCCTGAGAAACAAATGATTGCTGCTGCTGTTGTTTTTTTTGCCGCGGCATGCTATCCTTTCCGCAGGGAATGTGGCTAAAGGCATTGCCCTCTAGCCACAAGACCTTCACGTCAGTGTATGGATCAAACGCGTCCTCTTCAAAGCTGTCAAATCCCCTATGGTGTAAATATAGTTTTTCATTGCAAACTGGGTTGCGGTAGAAGCCAAGTTTCACACATATTTTTTTGATTGCCTCTGTTGTGACAACCGTCGACGGTAAAGTCTCCATTCTGCACTTTAGCACACTTTCTCTTTCTCTCTCTCTTTCTATATATATATATATATGCCTTGCTATTGTCGTCTTTTCTAATCTTTAAATAACACACCGTAATAGTTACTCACTCTGAAAGAAAACAAAAAACAAACAAACAAAAAAACGCTAAAAAAATAAAAAAAACAAACATCAACAACTTGTCTCATTTGCAGAGATAAACGAAAAAAAAAAAAAAAAAAAAAAAAAAAAAAAAAAAAAAAAAAAAAAAAAAAAAAAAAAAAAAAAAAAAAAAAATAAACTAACTAATAAAAATTAATACTTTAATAGTATATATATAAACAAACAGTTTTTTTTTTTTTTTTAACTACATGATACACAACCACATACCATTTAACCCATGCATACGTTCATCAATATTCTTCATCTTTTCACATTGATGTCACTCGATCAAAGTAGATATGTAAGTAACTATGTAGCTATTTAGTTATTAAAACACACACACACACACACACACACACACACACACACACACACACATAAACAAATATTTAGTTGCCGCTACCCTTTTGTTGCTGGCTCTCCTTGTATGTTCTGAGAGAATCCATCAGCGTATCCATTGTTTGCTTGTTGGCACCTTTGTAAACATGTCCATACGCAATAAATGTCTCGGCAAGCGTTCGCAAAGCGTCACGACGAAGACGGCGTTCTATCTCTGGCACAAATGGGTCTAGCAGAACTGCCGTCGCCACCCACCGCGCGGTGTACTCAAGTTCCTCGACAGAGGTGTACCACGCCAAATCCACTAAAGCAGCGGTGTCCTTGAATGTATGTTGCCGAATGCGACTTAGGCAGCCCCATTTGTCCAAGCGGCGTCGTAGTCGATGGGGCGCCACATCCGCAAAATACAGCCAAAATCTCCGCAGTGGGCCAGAGGCCTCAGCATATTGCACAACTCGCATGTACTCCTGCCCAACCGCGTACATAACCTCTCTGGCGAGACCAGTATTCAAAAACTGCTGCAGCTGTCCCTTCACAGCAGCAAGACCCTTGTGATTACAATTAACATTTTTATCATTATTATTGGCACAGTGAATGTGATATTCTTGAAGCGGTTGCAGGTAAAACGTAAGAAGCGCATCGCGGCAACGCTCCCGCATGCGTTGTCGGCACACCACAAGTTCCTCCTCTGTCCAGTCAAGGCCGTCTACCACGCGCTGGGAAAAACTACCCATCTTCACATCACCAACTATGGCGTATAAAGCACCTCCGCCAAATAACGCCCGAAGAGCGTCACGTTTTTTTTCTCCAATATTTTCTACAACATTTGTCCCACCAATGTCATACTTACGTCGTTTCTCAGCATTCCCAAGCACACGATACGCCTTAGTAATGGCATCAAACTCTGTGGCTGCTGTTTTGCTTGGATTCTTATCAGGGTGCAGCTCTAAGACAAGGCGATTATACGCCTCCTTAATTTGCCTTGCAGTAGCGTCGCGCTCCACCCCCAAAATCGCGTAATAATCGTCTCCAGCAGCTGCACCACCACATTTTTTAGATTTGTACGTAACCTGATACTTTGCTTTGCTCTGGCGACGTGACTCGCGCCTCATCGCTCGCTCCCTCATCTTCTCCTCCGTTGCGTGTTGCTCCAGTAGCGGGTGGAAGCTGCCAACGACGCCCGAGGGGTATTCGTAGCGGCATGCGAGTTCGCTCCAGCAGCAGCCACTGCGGCAAAGGAACATAACAGGCGCCTGCAGCTGATAAAAAAAACACAAAAAAAGTTGCTGTAGCGCTGCGTACCACGCGATGCAGGCAAACACAGCCCCCCACGTTAGCCCCACTACAGGGGCAATGAGAAGAGTGGCGGGCCGCGCCCCGTTCAGTTGCACTGCTTCCAGCGAAACAGACAAGGCCAAAAAAGGAGAAATAAAAAACGGCAAAGTGACATTAAGAGCGGTCCCAGCAATACCCTTTAGAAGATGACGTGTTGGCCGTGTAGAAAGAATAACACGGGATTCTTCACCATCTTCCTCGCGGCGGCGCCGGAGATACTCCATTTCTTCCTCTGTCATAAGAGTAAATGCACCACGACTGCCTTCAGGACAAATAAAAAAACCCCTAAACCACAAAAAAACGCCAGCACATTTGTTGTTAGTGTTTAAAGCGCCGTTATAACTATTATAGCTGGTTGTTTTATGATTTACTGTCTTAGAGGTTATTATATTTTTAAAGGGGGAGTGTTGAGTCACGGCTGCAAGTTGCTGCAAAATAAGACGACGTGCAGTTAGCCCGCCCGACATTTGCAACGTTTAAATTATGTGTATACACGTGCTAACTAACTAAGAAATGTGTATACGTATATATACATATATACGCCTACTTTGACTGTACACCCATACTTGGCAAATTATTTCCATATAGATACACACACATAGGCATATATATATATATATATATGTATATATATATGTATGTATGTATGTGTAAATAAAGCAAAAAAAAAAAAAAAAAAAAAAAAAAAAAAAAAAAAAAAAAAAAAAAAAAAAAAAAAAAAAAAAAAAAAAACTCATAGAAAATCAAAATTAGTAAGCAAAAATTTATTCTTGTTGCCACCAAAAAACAAAAAATCCCTCCCTTCTTTTTTGGTTGTTCTTTTCTGACGCATCACCATTTGCAAAAATAAATAAATACAAAAGAAAAAAATATCCACTAATAACTTTAATACATCCAAAATATTTCTATAAATAAACAAACGCATTAAATTGGTGCCAAATAAATAAAAACATGCCTACGCACACACACACACACAGAAACAACAAAAATTACTTTACAAGCTGCATCTAAAATTGTTTAACCTACACAAATGTTGTTCAACAACAACAAAAAAAAAAAAAAAAAAAAAAAAAAAAAACTCCACACAAATGCACCCTACACGTGATTTGTACTATATATTTCCAGACCAAAAATAGTTTAAAAAATTCCTGGACAAGAAACACTTACTTCTTTTAACATATCCTGAACATTAAAAGCATATTGTATAGCATCCAAAAGATCTGTATAAAAGCGCGGCAAAAGGAGCTGAGAAAAGTATGGTGCCGGACATTCACTACTTTGCTGCTCGTGGCTCCCACCTGCTATAGTCTGTAATGTTGACTCTGCAACAGTCACAGGAGTGTAATAAGGAAAACGTTGCCGCATTAATTCCATGTTAACAGCCCCATCAAAGTTTTTCAAAATGGCAGTTGTGGTGTTGCAGTTTTCCTCATCAGTCTCTTGCAAAAGTGGCACCACATTTTTCTTTGCCTTTATCTTTGTTTCAAAATCAAAACTGTCACGCCATCGCTGCTGCGCCTGACGTTGGGCTGCCGTTGGTTCTACATGCAGTTTTATATTTTGGGCCCTCTCAGCGTCGTCCAACTCATGATGTCTGAGTCCGTAAACTTTGTAACGCATTCCCTCAAGGTCCATTGGTTCGGGTAGAACAGAAGTAAACTTTGATGACTCTTCGCTCATTAAAAGTACCACAGCAATGTCACCGCAATTCACATAACAGTTTTTTGCATCGCGATAAGAAGAACTCGCTGCGTTGTGTGTACGCTGTAATCCCGGTTTGGATTCGTAAAGCAGATTAAAAACTGCATCACTTTTACAGCAAACTCTTTGCGCATCACCGCTGCTGCTCATAGCGTCATTGTCAGGCGTTATTAGGCCATGTAAGGGCGGCAAAAGATACACAACCTCCCGTACCCCAAAACGTTCCACAACTGACTTTTCTGCAAGCACGGCGCGAAGGATAACTGAGCGCACCTCAAAGTTCATGTTTTTATCACTTTCTTTGACAGAATTATTCATTTTTTTGGTTAAAGTGTCTATTATATTTGCGTTAAGCAACGTTTTGTTTAATGGATGGTATTCTGGTAACGTGGTCTTATCATATGAGGGACCTAACGACGAAGAAAAAATAAGCTCTATGCAATGCTCCTTTTCCAAAATACTGCATTTTGCCGGAAGAGGACTAATGCGAAGTAGCGTGGGGAATCCACCAAGCGCGCGAAGATACAAAACCGCAACGTACAGCACCTTTGCGGGATAGGATAGCTCTACAAGCTGAAAAGAATAAGCAAAAAACGAAGACAGTAGGCGTTCTGATGCACTTGAATTAACCATTGGCGTCAAGCCACCTGCTTTAACAGCATATGAAGTAAGTAGATTTGAAGAAGACAAAAAATTGCTATCAAGCAGCTGCTGCGGCTGTTGAAGAAGAGCAGAGCGAGCTGCAAATGAGTTAGTAAATTTTTGTACTGCACCCTGTGACTCTTGGACCGCAAATTCACTGAATCCATTATCCATAGTTGGGTGGTACTGCTGATTACCATGCAAACCATAAAAAATACTGTGGTAGTCATCATCATTAATGTTAGGTGAGCAGTTACTCACGAAATTTTGATAAACAGGTTCTATTTTTCTTTTATCCTGCCCTATAGACTGTAGTGATCGCGTCCAGTCAGTCTTTGTTTTGCCATCATCAGCAGCACTACTGTGAACACACCACACATCACTTAGTTCCATATTACTTTCACTATTTTCACAGCGATCTTGCTCTTCTTTGCTACACACCTTGTCGTTTGACAGGAACACGTTTGCTGGAGGCTCATTCCATGCAGTTAAAAAGTGAGTTCCCGCCTTTTTGACTACTAGGAGCTTTTTGTTCTTTACCCCCCTTGATAAGGTATTTGTCTCGCGTCCTACAGAAGAACAAAGAACTGGTGGCTGTTGACGTGCAAAATCGCTAAATGTGTCATCCATGGTTAAGTGGTCCACACTTGACTGTAACAAAGCCGCTGAAAGTTGTGAAGGCAAAGATCTTTTCAGTTGGATCGCATTGTTCGTCTCAAAGGTTGCTACATCTTCTGTGTAGTGTTTCAAAACTGTGTCACGTGGAAGTGGGCCCAGCAAAGGTATCTCATTACCTGTAGATGCACTTTGTGTTTCTTTTTTCTTTCTCGTAATTTTTGTTGTTCTTTTGGTAGAAGGAGGTTGCCACATATCATCATCACAAAGCACAATACTATCGATAAAGCTTTTACTCTGCCCCTCACGCGCTGTTGTATGTATTTTAAGCAACCCCATGCCAGACTTTGCAATTGACCCCAGCCCTCGTCTAGCAGCAGCAGCAGAAGAAGAAGAAGACTTTGTTGTAGCTGTTGTAGTTGTCACCACACTCATCCCCTGTGAAACGCTAAGACGCTCATGACGTTGTGGTGGTTTTTGGGTTGAGAAGCTCGGAAATGAATAGATGCAACTTTTTAATGCGTTGTCATCACGGCTCAAAGAGCGCACAGCTGCAGAAATACTCCGGTGAGTGGTCATTGCACGCGCAGTGCTTTTCTCGCTCACCGACTGTCGCCCTAAAGACTGCGGTGATTTGTCATGGCGTTTCGCAGTTTTTGTACCAGATGGAATGATCTCAGTCACTCTTTTGCCCACAAAATCCTTCCGCAGTTTCGCATGAGGTTTGCTTACCGCACGGCAACAAACAACGCCCCTTTTCTGCACACCATCGGTGCCCTTTGAAGTATCACGCCATCGATATTTTTCTATTACTACAGAAGGAGCTGCTGTTGTGTGTAAGTTCGCAACTCCAGCGTGTTGCACATTTGCAGTATCATTAACGTTGCCAGAAAAATGTTCTAAACGCAGTTGCGGACTCACTGAAGCCTCTAAATTAAGAAACGGAGTCAGACCATTAAGAAACATTACCCGTTAACGCCACACACCCACACACCTACGCCCAAACGTCTATGTGTATTACTTTTCCCCTTTTTCACAAAACTTTTCAAGTCTCCTGCTAGAAACATATTATATATAAATATATAAGAGCAAAAGCAACAATAATGTTATCAAAAATCATATCTCTCACCCTTCCACCCTCCCTACACACACACACAAAAAAAAAAAAAAAAAAGGTCGTCATTTACATATCAAACACGTTCCTTTAAAGTTTGTCATGTACATACTATATACATACATATACGTCAAAACTCCTCTGGTCCCGCTGTGTAGAATCCATCTTTTTTTTTTTTTTTTTCATTCTTCAACCACTCCTTAGAACCTTCATTTATTTATCCCTTCCCCATATTTATCCTTTGTTTTTTATATCGATGCAACAACGACCCCCCCTCCCCCCCACCACCAACACCAAAAATAAAATAATAAATAATAAATAATAAGACCAAATACATGTCGATATCTCCTTCAAAGAGAGAAGAACTTTCGCAAAACAGGCATCAAATACGGCCTCTTGTCTCTACAGGACTTTTTGTGGCGTGGTTCCATGTACATGTGTGTAAAACCCCTTCAGTGCAAAACTCTTTTCAGCTGCGGGTCCCTCAAATGACGGAAAAACTGCAGAGGCCGCTTCGTTTGAAACATAGATGACATTGTCGCAGATTGAGGCACAACTAACGTCTCCTTCCAAACGCACCGCACCCTCAAAGGCATTGCCCTGAAGGGCGGGGTGCTGCGCAAGAATAGGCTTTGTTTTGGTGATATTATCTGCACCAGCGTTTTCCTCATCCTCCTCATCATCATCAGCCACGTCACTGTTCGCCTTGTCTACATTAGTTGCTGAAAGCGCCTTCATGTTTATCTCAGGTAAAAGTGAGGGGTCAGGCAACAAAGAAGGCGTGGGGCCCTTCACAAGAAGGCACTCTCTGCCGCACCATTTTACGGCGCAGCGCTGTATCTTTGCCGCTCCGCTCTCACCAATTAACAGGATACCTACCTTGCTGTTGCTCTCAACTCGTGTTGCTAGCACAGAGGTGCCGGAACAGCCATTAATAAGCAGCAGTCCAATGTCGGTGTTTGCAATAAAGAGATCCTCAAGTAACACGTCGGCATCATCCAAGTACGCAGCAACAGAACACTGCGTTGTCTCTGGAATCTTTGCTTTATGTAAAATATAATCCCAGCGATGGGCAAGACGGAGAAGTGGTTTGGCATTAGCGTGACGAGCGGCGCGAGACCGAACCTCTTCTCCGCCCACAGTTTCCTTTATTCTTGGACCGCAAATAATTGTGTTATTAACATGCAGCCCACACCGCGGAAAGGCGTACAAAGCGTGCTCTGAGCCCCCGTACACAACGGAAAACTGTATTTGTGCCCTTGTCAAAGGATGTGCCACCACAGTGCTCGGAGAGAGAAAAGAAACAAACGGTGATGCAGTGTTCCCGGTACTTGTTTTTGGATCTTTTGCATCGACAATAGGCACCCCAAAGACACAGTGGCGCACATTGGCTCTGGTAAGTGGCTCAAAAATGGCCCCGCCAAGAAAGCACAACCCCTCTATTTCCAGAGGAGAAGGAGCATCTTTTTCTTTAGGTTCCTGATCCTCTTCCTCCTCATTTTCCGCAAATTCTTTTTCCTGTTCCTGTTCCTGTTCTTCTTCCTCCTCCTCCTCCTCTACATCTTGGCGTGGGTCAAATTTTTTAATGGGCAACACTGTCTTTGGCTCGCCACGTTTTCTGAATGGACCGCTAGTGAATAAAATCAACTTTGCAGTAAACACTGGAAAAAGTGCAGCATCCACCGCTGTGGGTGTTAACACATCGACCGCGGGTGCACTGCTGCCAAACGGGGCGTACCACGGGCCCCTGTGCATTTTGTCCTTTGGTATCCGTGTTTTGCGCGGGTAACCGCATTTAGGCCCCACCGCCACCGGCACACTCATCACACGCAGTCCATCCAGTCGTGTCTCGTTCACTCTCACAGTTTCTTCTTCAGTGTACATGCCTGAATACACAAGTACAAGATCCTCGCGGTAGGACACAAGATCCAGTGCGCTCTGCAGCGTCTTCAGTGTACTAAACCCTCCTACGTAAAATGTACTAGGCCCATCTTGTATCTCATTAAGCTCGTCCAACGTTAAACAGTGCTCCTCTTCTTCCTCTTCCTCTTCCTCCTCTTCCTCTTCCTCTTCTTCTTCTTCTTCCTCTTCCTCTTCTTTCTTTGGAGGAAAGTTTTTATCCATCCTGCGAGACATTCTGAGCTCTGAAAATTTCCCCAAAGCTATTAATAATATTTTTTCTTCTAAACTTCAGCAGAAGCCCTTCCCTTCCCTAGAATAAAAAAAAAAAAAAAAAAAAGTAAAATAACGTCATCTAAACCACAATAAGAGTCTGCTCACGCATAATTTATAAATATTGCCTACTTTTAAAAAACAATAAAAGTACACGCCCAGTTTCTTACCCGTAAAACCTATTCCTTGCCCCCAAAACCTCATCACGTAAAATAATAATAATAATAATACATACATGCATGTAGTATTTGTAGTAATAAATAAGTATATATATATATCCCCGCAGTAAATTACGCAACTTTTCATTAACTGGTAATACTTATCGTTCGTTTTCTATCTTCCTCCTCCTCCTCCTGCTCCCTCCCTTCCACACTCTTGTTTGTTTCGCACATACCCACTCCCGCCCCTCAACCTAACACTGCATCAGACACGCACACCAAAAATAAACAAATAAGCAATAATAAAGTAAATGGGGTTTATTGCCTTTGCTCATCTGACACATAATAAGATAACCCCACTCCACTAAAAGCATCTTTCAGTCGTCGTTTTTGCAATGGTGGTGAAAGCCCATCACTGTTTCTTTTGCCAGAATCATCAACATCTGAAAAACCTCGCTGTTTACTTAACCGAAATTCCTGTAGTTGCTGGTTCTTTTTTTCAAGCTGACAATCAAGCGCCACTTGTTCTCGTGTCAAAGAGGCAAGTTCAGATGTTAGTTGATTCATCAAAGTGTGTGTCCTACGCGCCACCTCACGGAGTTCCAAAAGACGCTCCAGTCCCACACTCCCTTGTTGCGTCAACACGGCGTAGCGTCGCCGAGTCTCATCGGCAGAAAGCTCAAGCGAAAGACATTGCTCCTCAAGCTTATCTCTGCTGCTAGTCAAATCGTGTTCACGACCAGAAAGATTCTTGCACCGTCGCTTTAGCTCATCATTTTCGCATTGAATCTGACGCATATACGCATCAACGGGATCAATGCGACGCTCCCCCGCAAAACGCACGTCTTCATTACCATTACCAGCAAAAACTACATCACCATCACCATTGCCATCACCGCTGCAAACTGTTTTGCTATCGCTATTCACAGCGCAGCACCGCTCCGTAATCTTTAAACGAGAACGAGGGGCAAAAATCACAAAATTATCGGCGCCCTTAAGCTCTCGGCGGCAGATAGGACATGAAGAATTGTTGCTATACTCATAAAGTTGTACGGCGCAAAGAAAATGAAGCATATGCCCACAAGGCAGAACTACAGTACCTTGATTAGCAATTGATGAAAACGGCCCATGACTAGTAGTGTCACAGCGAACAGATTTGCCTTTTGTTTTATTCTTCACACGGTTGTAAATTTCTAAAGCGTCACCAAAACTCACCACGCTTTCAGCAGATGAAACATGCGACACACCCGGGGCAAAAGTAATTCTAAACTCTTCTTCTTCTAAATTTCCGCTGTCACGTTGTAACCATGACGTTAAACGTCGCTGAAAACCTGCCAGCCTTTTTTCTTTCTTTTCACTAGCGGGAGGTGACTCTGAGGGCTCCTCACTAGGCAACAGTGACTGAAGGCAGATAGAACACTCAGCGTGCCGCATGACGTCAAAAAGCAACATGACACCTTTTTAAATTTTTCTTCTTTTAAGTGCACCAAAAGTTCTGCCAAAATTAAAAAAATAAAAACAAAAAATTCTTTAAATGCCACAGCTACTCTACCAAAAGCAACGACAACAACAAAACACAATTGCAGCTGATCAAAACACCCCCCTCTCTCTCTCTATATATATATATATATATATATACCAGCAATAATAACAAAAGGCTTTTTTACTGCTGTGACCACAAAGGTGGAGGAGCCGAAAAAACAACAACCTTCTTCCCTTTGCGCCAAATATATTCTCCCTGATGCTGTTTCAGATCTTCCAAAGTACAACAGAGCCCAAACGCCATCTCCTCATCTCCGTGATTCATCATTTCTTCCTGGGGCGCAATTTCCTTTCGCTGCCACAACCCATTAGTTTCTGTTTCCCTTTCCACCGCCAGTTCCAAACAGGCAAAACCAGCGGTATTCTCAGGGTTTTCGCACACCAAAAGATGATGATCTAGTTCATACCGCCATGCGTGCAACTCAATGCTACCACTGTTTCGCCCATCAAAACACGCTAAAGGAATTTTGCCTGTGCATTCCCAGCATTCCTCATCGTGCGTGTAAAAAAGCTCACGATAGACCTTTGGCAAATTGCTTGGGCAAAAAAACACCGTCTCATCATTATTTGTGCGAATGTTATTTTCATCATCACGGTCTTGTTCCTGTATCATTGACCTTCTAAAGCAAGTCGCAGTACGCCCTTCGGTAGAATAACTAACGTCACCAATTATAGAATGTCCCCAGTCGCTAAGATGCATTCGGATCTGGTGCATGCGGCCCGAAAAAGGGACACACTGCACTAATGTCTCTTCATCATTCCGCAAACCAGAGGAGCAAAAATAGCGCATAGGCTGACAAAATGTTGCCGCAGCCTGGTAAAGAGGCCTTCGCTGCTGTTTGTTTTCAGTTGCATCAATCAATATCCGCCGCAGCGGCAATAATTCCTCCCCGGCGTTGTTGTCGTCAGAAAACCTAAACTGCAGCAGTGGAGAAGCTAGCAACACTGGCGGACCAAAATGATCTGGCGCCTGAATTTCATCATCGGCGCTGTGGCCACTAAGGTTCATACAGTTGGCTTTAGTCATGACAACAAAAAGAGTGTTGCTCAGTAAACACTTATTCTCATTTTCACTATTTTTTGCAACCCCACACTGCGCTTGAAACGACTGCAGCGCACAGCTGGGAAAACGCCCATGAACCCGTGCCAAGTAGCGTTTCCTCACACCAACATCAAAGCTATCCAGTACTTTATGATCAACTGCCTGAATCTCACAATCCCTTTGCCCAACTCTCTCCACATTTTTTGCTATATCATTATCGGCTAAACTGACCGATTGCAGTTGTTGCAAAAACACCTCCTCCATTTGCTTTGTTTTCTTCGCCAACGCCGTTCCAACACGCCTTGTGGCTACCCGCGAAACACCAAGAAGCAAGACACCGGAAGTCACTCTATCGAGTCGGTGACACGGACGTGGTAGGCGGTCAATAGAGACGGAGTTGCCGGCGTACTTCTCCCTGTTCCCCGTGTCGTAGTACGTAAAAAGCTCCTCTCGTTCCTCTTCTGTGAGATGCGTGGTCGACACTACAGACTGCAGTAAAGGGTCTTGCTCTATAAGCCATGCATGGAGACGTTTTGGTGCAAGTACGTACTCCAGCATTGCAGTACAGGAGTTCATAAAGTATCTACCAGTTGCATGTGTTGGGACCCCAGCTGGTTTTTGAAGAACGATAATACCATACGCTGAAATGCGCACTGCAAGAATCTGTACTGGATCAACACCTGTCACGCCCATACAAACTGATATTTCATGTCGATGAACAGTGTGTAAGACAACATCGCCGGCCTCAAGCAGAGTAGACCCTTGAGCGGTTTCAAAGGTATTATTCTCACTGGACCAATCAACACCTAGTGATCGCTTCATATGGTTTTTTTTGACATTCCGGTGCACTCGTTCCTGTCGTCGCAAACGGCCTTGTTGTATGCACATCTCGTAGTACTGACGGGAGTGGTGTGCATGTTCTTCGCTGTATACATCCAATAATGAGCGCCCAACCCAACGCCCCTTTACAAACACACGAAATGTGTAGTAATAAGGCACTACATGACGACGGGCTGGGTGTTGGGTGTCTGTGGGCGTGGTGTACCATGGGAACCCGGGAATTAGTGGTGTGTCGTAGAGCAGTCGCTTCGATTCAGATGCCCAAGCCTCGGACTCAAGCCGCACAAGTTCTTCAACATCCATATGTCTTTTCAAGATTAAAAAAAACAAACAACAACCACACAACAAAAAAAAAAAAAAAAAAAAAATGTACTATACTCGCGGAAAACAACAACAACAACATACACACACACACACACAGACACAGAAACACAGAAAACAAAAATGATCCCAAGCAGTATTTGGAATGTTTGACTTTAACCTGACAGCACTTGTTGTTGATCAAATGTTGCAGTCGTGCAACATTTCACATGTTTCATCGTTTTTGCCGCTGCAGATGGCGGTAAAATCGGCTCTTTAAGAACTTTTAGCCTCACTAAAAGTTCCATGATACGGTCAAAGTGCTCCTTCTGATTGACATGATCTAGCGCAAACAAAACATCGCGCACAAACTGGAGAACATCAGAGATAGAACACGACTCCCGCAAAGTGCAAACAGTGAACTCCGTTACAAAACCCCAAAAGCGATCATCAGCGTAACGCCGCGCGGCAAGGGCACTACACACCACCGCCACACTATCCACCAAGTCAGCCTCAACAACAGAAGAATCGCCAGTGCCGACAAACTGCCCAACAGCTGCCCCGCGTTGTTTCTCCAGCGCCTTGCGCTCTTTCAACGACAACAGACGCAGTTGTGCGTCGCAAAAAGATAACTTCTGTAGCCCTTCACAATTTCCCTTATTCATTTTCTTCTTCCTAGTGTTTTCCGCCCGCTCTACAGCCCCCTGCATGCGCACCTCCAGTGAGCGAGCAATGGCGTGCAGATGGGAGAGAACTGTGTAGGATGTCATCACCGGCCGCAGCGCTGCGCTATCCACGCCGCACCTCCCCGTCTCCGCAAGTGAAAGTTGATCTGCAAAATCAGCAGCACCAGTGACATCATGTAGTTCGCTAAAATCAGCAGCGCGGGCAACGACTGTGGCAAGCGCACCTAAACGATGGTTATCTAGCTGTTCAGATGCACCAAGTACCGGGAGCAACAAACGATATAAAGTTGGCAACAGGACTAAAGGAGGATTAATTGCCAACACAGCCGCGCTTGTGTCTGCAAGCTCTAACGCCTGTCGCATTTCCTCCTCATTCAGTCGCACGCCCATGCAACTAACCCGCTCTTCATCGCGAGAGGAAAATGACGAGTTTTTAGAAATAATATCCTTTGTAACAACAGTTTCAGAATGCATATCGGCCAACTCCACCAGGCGGTAATGGGTCGCATATAGCGTGTCGGTAAGACGCGTGCGCGCTAAATAAAACACCACCTCACAAATCTCCGGAACGACTGAAGCAATCAATTTTGCATCTTCCTCATTGACCTGATCGCTCCCTCGCAGCGTGTGAAAAAGTTTTAGTTGTTTTTGACCCAACTGTGCCGCAGCAGACAAGGCCTGTAAAAAAACTGGAAGTTGAAGCAAATCCCGTGGAATCGGCTCCTTGGCTGTCGTGTCAGAGTCACCAGCAACAGTAGTGTCTTTTTTATCACCGTCAAAAACAAGCTCTTTTTCTAACATCACAAAAAATTTTTCTCTTGAAGTCGGTTGTGGAAAGTGTGTGCGCCAAAGCCTGCAAAAGCGTAAAAATGCCTCCACGTTATTTGAATTTGCAACCGCCTCTTGAATGTTTTTAACAAAAATCTGCCAAACAAATGGGGAAGCAACACATATGGTCATTTGGGTTAACCCATTACTTGAATGCCACCGAGATAAAGTTACATTAATGATGTTGGGTGCAAATAAACGCGGCACAACACTTTGCCACCACCTCAAACAGACTTTTCGAGTTAAATAAAAACTCGCGGTTTTTATCATTTATCGCCCTTTACCCTACAAGCACCCCCTCCCCACAAAAATATATATATATATATATATATATATATATAGATATATGTATATAATAAGACACACATACACATCACAATTCGTCGCAATATGCCTTGCGTAGTCACGTAATAAATATATAGTGTTTTCAAAAGTCCCACAATATATATTTTTTCTTCTTTAGCATCCTATATGGAGGCTTAATAATAATAATAATAATAAGACATCGGCTACCTTTCCCAAAGTAAATGCGGTAAACAAAAGCCTTAGTTGTTCACCTTAATCGGTCCTTTTTTTCATACACTAACAGACTCATCTTTTTTTTTTTTTTTTTTTTCCTTCCATGTTATTGTCGTCGTTAAATAACCATACCATTAACAAACAACAGCAACAAATACGGCAGAAAAAAACCCTACTGTCCTCTCTTTCATCCATGTCCAAACACCCAGAAGATATACACACACAAATACACAAATGGACAAAGAAACAAACAAGCAAGCTCTTTACAAACAACAACAAACAAATAAAAAAAAAAAAAACAAATAAATAACTAAATAACAGCTATTCACACTAAAGTGAGGCCTCATCAGGCAGCATCCCCTCACGAAACGCCTCCTTCAACCGCTGGGCCAATTCCGGCGCCAGATCCGTTCCGTAATGCGCAAGCAGTGCCTGCAGCTGCCGTCCCTCCTCCGCAGTGATTGGGCGCAGACATTTGCCAGTTTTCGGATCTACAAGATCGTCTTTTTGCTCCATTACAACTGCCAGCATGTCATTTGCCTGCAGAAATATACTCTGCAGTCCTTTCTTAGGTACATATATCTTTAGCGTGACGACCACGTCAAGAATGCTAAGAATTACGGGTAGTGCGGGGTACTCCACCTCGTCCAAACGACAGCCCACCTGTTCACCCATAGCGCGAAGTTTTTGGCGCGTCGGCTCTGCGTTCATGGCATTGCGTCCGCCATCGCTTACTTTGGTATAACATGTACGAATGCTAATCATGGCAGCGTTCGCCATGTGGTGGGTAAGTTGTTCAGCTGTGCATATGCGCTCTACAAGCCGCTCGCACACCTCCAATCGCATGTTGCGCCACTTGCGCAGTACATGGGAAAGAGTAGCACATTCATGTGGTGTGAAGTCACTTACGTGGTTTGTCGCACGCACAGCGAGTGGTTCTAAAGAAAAAGGAGTGAGATCGTGAACAGTGTAACACTGCAGAATACCAAGTAAAGAAGGGAGGTCAAAGTCGTTTGCAAAAACACCAACGCGGCGCGACATTGCCAACAAAATTTTTCGACGTATATCTAATGTCTCTTTGGCGCAGCCGCGTCGCGTCTTAAAAAGCTTTGTCGAAAACGCCTTTATTGAGGACATGTCAATATTTTCATAGTTGCTAAACTTGAGCATCGCCTTCTCCATCCTATTCCAAAGATGACGGTTGTAAAAGTTAGAAGATACCATATGCGTTGAAACATACAACACGTCATCCGCCGACAAAACACCGTCATTATCACGTCTAAGGAACTCTACTGTCAGCATTCGCATCGCGGCAGTGTACTTTGGCTCCTCCAGCCAGTCTTTCTCCTTCAGAGACGTGGTGTAGTACAGCGTGCGGCGCAGCTCGTGCATACCAGCCTGCTGCAACAGGGGTGTTTTTTGCATTTTCTGCACCAACACCGTCATTTCGCTAGTCGCTGATCCTTTCAGCTCGTCCATGAGCTCCTCCATCGCCTCATGGGTAAGAATCTCCGCGCCGGCACCAAGAGCCTGCTGCGCCTTCAGCTGCACCTCCAACTCGTCCACCTTCGCAAGGCACTCGGACAACACGTCGCAGTGCCCCGTAATTGCGGTGATCGGGGCCGCAAGAGCACCGCCCGCGCCGCTGCCCGGTGTGTACGTCACAGGCAGCGCGCCTTCCGCCGCGGCGGGCAAATGCGTCTCTTGCAGTGGGGAGGCGGAAAAAGAGGGCGCGCTGGTTTGAGAGCCCACTGATACAATCCATCGCCTCGCAGTGTGTAGTGAGTGGCTCTCCGCAAAACCACGGTTTCTATCATGTTGACAATGCCAAGTTTTTATCACGCAAAAAATAGAAGACGTTGACCTGTAGGCAAATCGGTGTAAAAGACGCTCGGCGTAGTGTAGCATAACAAAAAATTGTTGTGTGTATGGAGTAATGGCCCAACCCCAGTTTATTTCCTCAAATAAAAGCAATAAAATATATATGTATATTATATTAGTAAACACCACGACAATCACACATACACACACACACACACAAAAAAAAAAAAAAAAAAAAAAAAAAAAAAAAAAAAAATTCAATTTTTAAATGTTTTTGATGCTGTTTGTTTAGTGGCGCTTTAGTTTATATTTTTCTCTTCTTCCAATTTTGCAGCAACTGAAGCAGAAAAAGAAGAAGTGCGACTAAACACCAAAGCGGCCTCCAGTCGTCCCGAAGGAACACGTGCCTGAGGCGATAGCGGCACCATATCTGGAGACGTCGTCAACTTACAGCTGTTTGTGTGGCATTGGCTTGAATCGCCCAACTGGTCTTTTGTGGAGTTTGTTGCGTTTGTTATGTTCGCGGTTGACATGTTGTCATCAAGCAAACAACGTTTTTTAATGCCCAGATGATCAATTAGCCAATCATAATATACTTCTTCAAGCCGCCCCAACAAGTATGACGCGCGCAATGATTGATTTTTTCTGCTCGTTTCTTGTTCTTTTTCACATTCATCTCGTTCCTCTTTCGCACGCTGGATAAGAAGTCGCTGCACCATTTCTTTATGTATATTACATGCATCTTGATAACTCTTTGCTGCATCAAAACACCGCAAAAGAACTGCCTCAGTCGTCATTGTGCCATTTTCATGCCGCAAAATAGAAGCAACGTCGTCATCTCCGTCTCTTCTGTTGAGCTTACAAACATCCAAACACACCCGTGTTGGGGTTTTCGATGCAGCTGAATCCGCCGCTTGCGACTTTAGTGAGGCCACAACGTCGGTTGTTCGACGCGTGCGACTCCACTGACGCATGTTGTACACATCACCACGCGGCAACACAAAGCTATGGTTATCATCACCACCATTACAGCCACACTTACTGTCCTCAGTAACCATCAGGTTATTCTCAACGCGTTCCCCATTCACATTTCCTGCATTTCGCATCTTGTAAGACGGCATTGAAGGTGAGAAAACATTAGAGCACACCCTTTGCGACGACCGCATTTCTGTATTTTCTCTATCAGCACTTGCAGAACTAAAATAAGCGGGACTCCTCCCCCACGCCTTGCGGCCATAGTTGAACGGCAAAAAGGAATATAGTCTAGATGCAAAACCTGAGGTGCGCCTAACTATATCAGATCGCATTGGCCGCGGTTTCTCTATCTCAAAGGCGTAAAGAGGTGGCACACGTGGCTCACCCAAACTAAAAATAGAACGTAGCTTTGAGTCCTCTTTGGAAAACATGTGCCGTGCACATGTGGCAGCATTATCTGTTGCAGGTGGTGTGTTTATTTTATTTTGCAAAGACTGAGTGGCAGGTTTGGTTGGCAAGTCATTCGTGGCCTCCATTCCACTCATTTTCCCATGGCGTTCTGCTTTTTCATGCAAATCATTTTGCCCTAAATTGGCCTCTACAGACAACGCTGTTGATAGAGTTTGTCGTGGCAAAGTATCGTTATTTATATAGTTCTCAATTCCCTTTGCGGCTTCACAAGATGATAAAGGAGTAAACTCAGAAAAAAAATGTCGCTTCAACTCACATTTTAATTCTTCTTCCACCACTTTTTCTTTTCTTTTTTCACCTTCATCTTGTAATTCTTCTTGTTGCTCAAAATAACACAGCGCATCTTTATTGGTGGCGGATAACAAAGGCTGCCGTAAGTCTACCCGCTCTTTATTACTGTCGTCACAAATGACATTATAACCGAATCGCGCTTGTGTTCGACTTTCTTCATCATTATTATCAACATGCAATAATTTCTGCCTTAATGTCTCCTTTTGCGATGTTGGTAAATCAGACCTGTCGTTGCAAGGCAAGTCGTTGTCGCTTTCACTTACACCTAAAATGTCTACAAAAAAAGTGTCTACCTTTTTATCACCTTGCCTACACCTAGTCTCCTCTGCCACATTTAGGCCCTCAGTTAAACATAAAAATCCACACCCCTCCTTAACAGCACCACTGTCACAAGAGTTATCCTTTTTAACTTCATCATCCTGTTCTTCTCTTCGTTTGTCCTCCTTATCTTTTCCCCTTTCATTTGTTTCATTGTTCTGCTGACTGGATTCTTTCCTCGTTTCCTTCTCCACCCCATGCATGCATATTTCTTTAGATTTAAGAACACCCTTAAAACCTAACCAATTCGTTGTGACCTCATTCAGTTCATGTCCAAGCTGCAACAGAGCGTGGTTATGTCTACTTACATCACAGTCAACACACTTCTTTGAGGCATCAATAAGTCCTTTTGCCTCTAAAAGACTTTTCCACGCCTCCTGAAAGGCGTTTTGCTGCATAAAAACACACGCCTCACCAAATTTCCACCACGCCTTGTCAAGTAATGTGTTAAAGCTTGCGTCTTCCAAAGGCAGTAAAAAATTTAACCCTTGTGAGGGTGATGAACAAATTGAATAACTGATCACACTTTCATTGCATTTATTTTTTTCCTTTTTCTTTTTTCTTTGTAATCTCAATAATCCACGCTGGTCTGCACTACCTATACTATTATTACTAATAACAGCAGCATCAGTAGTAGTAGTAGTAGTGTCGGTAATCTTATCAACATTGTTTCTAATCTTGTTGTTGTTGTTGTTACCAAAAGTCCCACATTTCTGTTTATTTTTCGGTTGTTGTCGGCATCTTAATATTTTTTCAGTAACTCCATTTGCCGTATGCTTTCGACCCATTGAAGAAATGTCTACATAAACGCCTTTCGTGGGCCTTGTAGGGTTATGTGAAGTAAGACTTCCTTTAGAACCTGAACCAATCACGATCCTCGACATTAACTTTATTTTGTATGTATTCTTTTTTTTTTTCCTTTTTCCTTTTTCCTTTTCCTTTTTTTTTTTTTTTTGTTAATCCACACGTTTTCCCCCCGTCCTCTTCTATCACTTTCACAGTTTTTCTCGCTATAATACACTTTTGTTGCTATTACTATTATTGTTATATATTGATTAGTTATATTTCTTTTTATACAAAAACAAAGATATGCGTAACAATAATAATAATAATAATAACAGTAACAGTAACAAGTATAAAAATGTTATTCTAATCAAAATAACTATAAATAAATAAATATACCTTCACTATAAAAAAAAATCTGTATGTCGCTGCTTTTATTAATTTATTGTAAAACCTTTTTTTTTTTTGTTGGTGAAGTATTAACTAAAAATCTAAACCAAACAAAAGTATATCAACATTAATATACGCATAGTTGCCATATCACACATCCACAGTTATTAGCGTATTTATGTATATATACACATATATATACTTTCCAAAAACATAAACAAGCAAATAACAGACATGTCAATACTCTACCAAACACTTATATACATATTGCTGTATAGAAAATGATAATAATTAAAAAGAAACAGCAAAATGAAAAAAAAAAAAAAAAAAAAAAAAAAAAAAACTTGCCCCACATCTTTTTTTTAGCTACCAACAAAAACCACCTAATACACAAATAAATCACATATACATATACATCTATATATACTACCCAGTTTTCACTACTGAGGTGTTTGCCTTTTCCAATGCGGTGATGCGTTTAATTTCACTGATAATCTGCTGATTTCCCCTCTTCAGATATTTGACCTCCTCCTCATGTTTCTTCTGCTCAGCCTGTTTCTGCTCCTCAAAGCGTTTCAACATTCCGTAATGTTTTGCCCGCAGTTCATTAACGCGATTCTCCAGCCGTCGCACTTCACTCTCCATTTTAATTTTTTCTTGAAACAAATAACTCCTCATATCGCGTTCAATCACCTTTCGCACCATGTACTGACTTGCGCTGTCAAATAAAATATCATAAGTGTCGGTTGTCTGCTGCATTTCTGCCGCGAGCTCCGCAAGCAACAGGCCACGCTCCGGACACAACACCGTCGTTTGTCGTATTAGTTCTTGCAGCCCATCAGTAAAAATACCCTCGCGGTTTTTACAGACAACTCCAGAAGGACGCGCGTTCTCTTCTCTACATCTGCGCTCTAGGTGTTCTTGTAAGTGCACACAATCAAGTCTACTTGTGTGGTCAATTGCCGCAACTTTCATCCACACGTGATGGCTGCTGACACATGAGTTCGCAGTTGTGGAACAGAGTGTGTCGCAAAACGTCTTTTCTTCCTGCTGCAAAACCTCTGGGGGAAACAACTTTGCAAGAACAGCTTCACTTGATGTGGTGTTTTGTGCTGACTTTGCTAATTCACCCATTTCTTTGCTTGAATGTACATCAGCGACACATGAAGTTGCTGGGAGTGTAGGCACATGCATGCGCAATATTTTACTACGTGAAGTGGCGGGAGCACTAGCGGCCTCAGCGGATATGTTACGACCAACAGCGGTTGAGGTGCTGTTCATACTATCCAGTTCAATGTCACATGGTTTAAACTTACTACTGGTATTATTAGTAGTGTCATCACAAAAAGCGTTTTTGATGTTTAAAGCAGAAGAGTTGTACGGTACCGCTCTGTAAAGAACAGTCCCATTTATGTCATATACATTTGGTTGTCCCCCTACTAGCACCATATCACCTTATATATATATATATATATATTTTCTTTTTTCTCTTTCCCACAGGCACCTTATAAATTTATTTACTTTTTTGTTTTTGGTTTGTAACTAAAATCAATACAAAGTTATATAATAAAACAGAACACTACTCTACAACAATTTAAATAATATTCCTTCACCTATTCACTTGCCAGTACTATTATATTACTCCTAACGCTACCAATTACTTGACAAAAAAAAAAAAAAAAAAGAAAAAAAAAAACAGGGGCACGGCAACAGTCAAAACAAATCATTACCTGCTCTTTATCTTATACATACATAGATACATATATATATATAACCAATAGTATTACTTTATAAACATCTCGACATCCCATTATTTCCGCTCTCAAATACGTATCCACAGGCAATACATTTAATAAAATTTAAATGTAAACATAATCATCACTCCTGCTAAAATATAATAATAATAATAATAATAATAATAACAAAGAAGAGAGTGGAGCATTGTTATTTTCTTTTCTTTCCTTTCACTATCAACTACCTAAATTACAGATTTTTTCACAACAGTTTGTTTAAAACCCATTGGTAAATTACCAGTCTGTTCAGTGTTCCAGTCCATCTTACGCGGTGGGGCGCGATCACCCCAGAAATAAATAGACGCACCCTTCCATGAGAACATCCACAAAAACGCGTAAAGTGTTGGAGTGGCGATGAGATACTCACGACGCATTGCGACGGCACGGTTCATCATCCACTTTATATCAACAAGACGAAGAAATTTTAAAGAGCCATTTAAACAGCCAAAAAAACCTTTGCACTCGTCTGCTGGAGGTATTTCAGCAAGTGTTGGACGAACAAACAACTCACCACCGCTACGGTGAATGGGCGTGCGCCGAAAAAGACTGACGCTGCTGCGGCAAAGCATTAGATTTTTTTCCTTTTTTTTTTTTGTTTTTAGTTCTTTTTTTTTTTTTTAGTTCTTTTTTTTATAACGTTTTTAATATATTGGTTTAGTTATATATAAATATATGTATATATAAATATTTATAAGCCCAACCTTACACCAAACTGCATGCAAAACAAACAAATAAACAAACAAGAACAACAAAAAAAAAAAAAAAAAAAAAAAAAAAAAAAAAAAAAAAAAAAAAAAAAAAAAAAAAAAAAAAAAAAAAAAAACATGCACATGTTTATATATATATTAATTGGTATTCCACCCTATCACCTTCTTTCCGTTTTTTTCCTCATCTTATCACTTTTTATTTTATTTTATTTTTTACCCCATACACGCGCCGTTTGCCTCCCGTAAGGACTGAAGAATAGAGATAGTGGTCATGCGTGGCAAAAAGACGCGTCCACACTTTCCAGCAATTCCACAAAACAACTCAGCAACACATGACTTTTGTGTTCGATCTTTTGTTAACAACACAATCGACGGCCCACATCCGCGCATGTTTCGCAGCAGCAACTCACCCATCAGCGAGGCGGAAAGAAGGTCCCCCGATTCGTTACGACATGCGGCGTAAAGTGTGAACATGTCAGAATTTGGATGCAGACGAGAAAGTTGAAAAAAAATGTGACCAGGAAGTGATGTGTGTGGAATAAACATTTCATGCACACACACAAATACACAAGCAACACGCGAAAAAAAAAAAAGGCTGTCTTCATTTGACATTAAGTCAAACAATACATCATTTGCGTTTAGTTCAATATTAGCAACATCAAGTAACACTACAATGCGAGCTTTATCTGCAATAATATCTCTTTTTATTTTGCCTCCTTTTTCTGCATGCTCGCTTCCATCAATATCGTCATTAATGTTTGCAGATCGTGAAAGAGCCCCAAACAAACGTCCCACTTCAAGTGTGTTAAATGTCACAAAACTAGACTGTGCTGAGCCACTAGAGGCATGTAACCAACTAATATGCCGTGTAATTCTTCTTGGTGTCATCCACGGCAGCTCATTTAATGTATTTTGCCGCGCAGCGGAGTCGAAGCAAATAGGGCAGCGGTAAAGTGGCATCGTAACATCAACGCCACTCCCGCAGGACACAATCGGTTTGTTTAGCAATGTGTTCATGCGGTGTGAGAAGTAAGTGACATGTTTCTTTACACCAGGAGACTTGCCGCCTACATTATTAATGACGGCCGCAGAATATTTTTCCTCGCAATGGGGCTGCAAGAAACTACTTGTAGAAAGAAGGCCCTGACGCAGGCGAAACGCAAGAGGACGAATAAACCGCTCAACATCACCATGAAGCAACGCTGAGTTTTTGTCCATATATATTATATATGTATATTATATAATATTTATTTATTTGTACTGTTTACTCTTCCCTTCCCCACCCCTCTTTTTTTCAAACAAGCAAAACAACAACAACAACAACAAAATAATAATAATAATAGTAATAAAACACCTAACACATATTTTTCTTATCATTGACATAAATATATAAATATATAGCTTTGCTTTTGTTGGGTCAAACCCACCACATTACCAAAATTATTAATACTGTAAAGTTTACTTGAATATTTTACACATACACAAACAAACACAACTACATTAATAATAATACTAAAACAACAACAACAAGAGGTAAAACACACATACATACATACAATAATAATAATAATCAACTCTTTTCTTTTTGGTTGGTTATGCCACATTTACTTGCTTAATTAAAAAAGTGACTACATGAATAAGCAAAATTTTGTATAACTAATGCAATATATAGGCCTAAAATACAGAATAAAAGATATATACATGCAATATACATACATAAACCAACATGCTATTCAAACCCCCCTCACCCCCCCCCCAAAAAAAAAAAAAAAAAAAAAAAAAAAAAAAAAAAAAAAAAAAAAAAAAAAAAAAAAAAAAAAAAAAAAAAACACAATAATAATTTAACAGGTGCATTAAATATATCATTAAAAAATTAGGTGCACATTATAGTGAATATCAAGTTTCACCTTTGCGTATCATTTTCTTTTCTTTTTGTGGTGGTGGTGGTGGGAGAGGAAGCGGCGTTTCATTTCACCAAAAAGATACAAAACACATATAAACTTGCCACAAACTTTTCTCGATTGCTATACCAACCGTTACATCTGCAAACATATATATATATATATATATTAATACTAATATTATTAAAAACAGAACAAGTTGATAATTAACCATCAAGCAGTAACAAACAAAGCTTTTTACACAAATCATTAAAAAAAACAAAAAAAATAAAGAATAACCCCCCCTTCCCCCTACAAAAAAAAAAAAAATAATAATAATAAATAAAAATAAATAAAAATAAATAAAAATAAATAAAAATAAAAGAGGCTATACATATATATCTCTATAACAACAACAACAAAAAATATATACAAAAACAATAATAATAATAATAATAATAATAATACCTTTCAGAAGAGACCTGAAATTGAAGGTACATCTACAAAAAGTACTTTTGGCATCATCACCGGCTTCGGCTCCAACCCCAACACATCTTCTGGAACAGCGAGCGGTGTTATGATTTGCGACGCGTTGCAGCGACCACTCGAAACAACGGCGGCTGCGGTGTCAAGCTCGGCGATGTGTTCGGCTGAAAGTTCCCTAAAAACCAGCGGCATCAGCACTCGCTTCGCACGTTCCTCAAGGTTAAGTATATATTCATCAATGCGAAAGCGTAGTTCTTTTTGCCCGCCAATACAACCAACAAAGTACAGAACGGAGCTAAGAAAAAGGCGGTATTTTGGTGGAATCGGCATAATCCCCAGGCTCTTAACAAGAATGCAAAATATATATGCAAGCCGCAGTGTACGTAAATAAAGTAAGCCCCAAAATCTTTTACTTTTCTCAAAAAACTCAGCGTACGGTATCACATGAAGACTGTAATGCGTTATAGCACATTCATTTCTGTGTAGGGCGGTAAGCAACTCACTATACGTTGCTTCAAGCTGCAGAAGTTTTGCCACATCCAAGAATTGCCTGACAACTGCCTCAGCTTTGGCATTAGAAAAGGAAAATGTAAATTTGCAAAAAGAGTCCTCAAATGGCCTTGTAGAGTTCAGCAGTTTGTTAGACAAATTTTGATATTGATGTCGCAGGTCTTGTAGTGCGGGCAAAATAACTTCATTTGTTTCTTTTAGTGCTGAAAAAGCCACAAGATACATATTTCGTGCATCAACAGGGTAGTGAACGCGCCGCACCGGAGCAATCAAAAATAGTTTGGGACATCTATTTAAAATAGAAGTCATTGATAATGCCATTAAACTTTTTTCTACTGATCTTGAAAAGTCGCCTTGGGAAACTGCATTGTCGTTAGCCTCAATCTGCGCAGAAAGAACAGTGTGGACAGATAATGTCACCAGAACTTTGGCAAGAATGTGCTGTTGCACCCTAACAGACTCCTCGTTTGCAAGTCGCTTCATCCATAACGCTCGCCAAGCACTCTGCCGCACAATGGCATGTACATCCATAACGTAACCAACAAACTCCTCGTACTCATGCGGTATTTTACCAATAACATCGTCTCTAACGGCCAAAAGTTCTTTATAAAGAGAAAGAACAGTGGCGCAACCGTCATTGTTACTACACGCCTCGCTAGCCGTAGAAAAATGAGGGTTCACTTTCACTTCAGTAACGCATTCAGAGTTGTTACTACCGCGTCGTTGCCGCAAAAGCGATGGTCTTGCTGAAATCAGCGAAACGGCATCAGCTGTGATAAACCGCTCACGCATGCCATGTATTCTGAAGTAAAGACGTAGTGGAAGCAAAAGTGGACCACCGGGGAGTGTTGCTTGTTGTTTCACCGCCTCAAAAGTTTTGTCAGTTTCATAAACTTCTTGACTTTTGTGAGCCGCATCGTCTTGTCGCCCCGTTGTGCTTACAGAAGCCACACATTTGGCCAGTTGGTGTGTCAGTTGTTTTAAGTTCGGCAGGTCATCGCCGTGAATAATGCGTTCGGCCCAGTCTAAGCACATGTATGAGGAGCCAGATGGAGGAAAGTATGCACTTGTACGGGAGGAAACCAGCAAACCCAACTCGGTCCTAGCGTTCATGTTAACTTCTGCCGATATACTCGCAGCTCCGCCAATCGAATGACGAACAAGAAGATCTAAAAAACGTTGCAGTTCATAAAGTGGGCAACAAACAGCGCAGCAATTGCTGTCATCAGAGGAAAAAGAGTTAACATTCGTTGAGTTCATTACAGAAAAGGCAGAATGCAAGTTTCTTTGAGACACATGTTTGGCAACTGTTTTTCGTGACATTATACGATGGATTGTTGGTTCCACAACACCTTTTTGCTTGGTCCTTACAATCAGCTCTCTCTGTCTCTCACTGACGTTATTGCTGTTATCAGCACAATCACTTTGGGAAGTCCATGAGCTCAAAAGAGATTTCCAGCTGTCTTTTTGCCGTCTCACCCCCGACGAATCCCGCAAAAATATCATCTTCTTCTCTTCTTTTACTTGCAAAGCTCTGCGTTGCTCACGTTCATGAATTGCTTGATGTTGCTCAAACTGCACAAACAACAGCGTTCGCTCCTCATCCCTGCGTAAAGCAAACATGCATCTTTCGTGCTCCACAGTGGGATCACACTCAAACTTCTTGTCAGATGCAAGAATAACGCGATCACACCAATTAATAATAGTGTTCAGGCGATGCTGCGCAGTTATACGGGAGTAAAGCTTCTTTTTTTCAAGGTTCTTCGTGTTTACAATACAAGATTTCTTATTAGCTTTTACATTTGCTACTGGGAATGATGGCGCGGTGTTTGTACCCACCTTCTTATTTTCCCCGTTTCCTCCTTTTTTTTTAGAACCATAAAAAATATCAAAAGAAGAGGCCGAAGAAACAGGCGATCTAGCTGCATCGCTTAAATTACCAACAATAGAAAGCTGCCTAAATTTGGGCCAAGAAAACAAAGGTGTATCACCTTTATGACACGCACATTCTGCAAGCAACGCAACACTCAGTGGTGGTTGATACCATGGCGGCTCACTGCGTTGAATTATACGATCTTCCACTAAATCTATAAATTGTTCAGGTAATGTGCCTGACAATACGTCCTTCTGCACACCATATGTATTTATCCCGTCAACATCCGCACCCATTGTACACATGTCCCCTAGTATATCCAACGAAGAGAAAGAGTCCTTATCTAATAGCCCTAATGTTCTTTCATATGTCCCCAAATATCCACCGGAAAGTTGCGTCATTGTATGTCGCAGTTTCTGTGAAGCGTTTTTCGTAGTCATAACAGGAGCTTCACTTTTCGCTGTTTTATGAGAAGGAAAAAAAGAGTTGCGTCCAAGACGAGGCAAATGCGTACTTTTGTGTCCTCCAGAATGAACTGGTGCCAATAAAACATTTCGTTGCTTAGTAGATCCATTGAAGTGCCGCTCTTTTTGGCGAGATATGCTATGCATGCGGAATAGACAAACTAATTAACAACACCAAAAAAAAAAAAAAAAAAAAAAAAAAAAAAAAAAAAAAAAAAAAAAAAAAAAAAAAAAAAAAATTAAAAATTTTTAAAAAAAAAAAAAAAAAAAAAAAAAAAAAAAAAAAAAAAAAAAAAAAAAAAAAAAAAAAAAAAGAAAAAAAAAAAAACAAACAAACAATACTTTGCTACTCTTTGCCAAAAGACATGCACAGAAACAATAAAAAAACAACAACACACACACACACACACAATAAAAAGAAAAAAAAAACTATTGGGTGGGTAGGTGGGTAGTGTGGGGGGTAAAAAAACGCTATCCGGCAATGTCCTGTTATACTCTTTTCCATTTGTTACGGTGCAATTGCTCTGCAAGCTGTGTATCGCGCAAACTGCAGCAGTTCCTCTGAGCTGTGCGCGGCACCAAGAACAAACGGCATCGGCTCAACATCGACCGTGTCCTCACATGTGCCGCAGTGCATACCCCGCAACTTGTGAAGCTCCGTCGCCGTTCGCACATGAGACCAGCTCTCCGATATAATCAAAATCCTTCGATGCAGCTCCAAAGAAGGACAACCCGTTTTGTCCCCAACAGCACTCAATTCAACATGACAGAAGCAATGCAATAACGCATTAAAAGTGTACAAACCGGCATTGGGATACCATAAAATATCATCTTGGAGCCCAGTGCGGCCCCTGCTGTCATCACAGTCATGCTTTTTTTTCCCCCTCTCAGCCCCTTTTTGTCCCCTATCTCTTTCCCGCACCGCCTCCAAATCGCGCCACTTTGCGCCGACAGCGACAGTCAACACGCCCAAAACCTTCTCGTGTCGCTCAGCAAGCATTGCCCTCACGTGTTCGCAGACCCGTCTCATGTGCCGCCCAACGGCGACGTCGTGCTGCGTGTGCGAGTAAAGCAGCAACACTACGAGTCGCCTGGGGGCTGTCGCCGCGGCAGGGCTCTCGCGCAGGAGCCGCAGGGCTTCGCGGGCCCAACGCAGACGCAACGCAACGTCATTGTGGAGGACGTGAAAAGCGACCTCAGCAGCGCCGTGGGACTTGTCCTGGTCGCACAAACTCGTGAAGCGGCTACCGAGGCGGCGATGAAAGCGCACATCGTCTTTGACACCAGCGTCGCCAGCGTCAAGAGACGTCGCAGCATCGTGCGGGAAATCCAAAAAAGTGTGAGGTGTAGAAAACACCTTGTGCTGCTTTAACGCCAAACGCCAAATAAAAAAGTGTTCAACTTCGTCAAAACTAGAACGTGGCCGTTTTTCGCTGGAAGAAATAGAATTTTCACAGCGTATCTTTTTCCTCTGCCCTTCTACTTTTGATGTAATATTGCACGTAGTGCCACAACAACGTCGCGCAGAATACAAAAATCTTCTGTATAAAGAAAACATTCACATCCAAATTTTTTTTTTTTTCTTTTGCTTGTTTTACTAGTGCTAGGTGCTAATTACAATCGGAATAATGTGAAAATAATAAAGGCGCATAAAAAAAACAAAAAAAAAAAACACACACACAATAAAAAACAAACTAACATACAAACGCAATGCTATACCAAACTCTGTTTTATTATCAAAATTTTCCTTTTTGAAATTAAAACTTTCGTAGCACCCAATTAACTTCCTCTTTTACATTTTTTTTTTTTTTGTATTTGTGTGGTGTGCTTTCTTACAAATTGACAAACACACAGGCACACACACACACACAAAAAAAAAAAATGTAAAAGTGGAAGTAAACAAAAAGACCTACTTGCACCCTATGACTCCTCACTTTTAATAAATTCTGGGGCTCCAATTAAACCCGGTGGGATGTGACTACTGCCTCCACCAGTTTTGTTCTCGTTGTTACTGCCCATTGTATTTGTTGACTTTTTCTCTTCTTCCTTGTTCCTCGCATTCAGCACCCCACTGGCAATGGGGTTGCCGCTGTCGCTTAATGTCCGCGGTGTCTTTGCCGCCGCCCCATCACGCGACGCGATGTAGCGCTCAAAGGCCTCCTCCACGCTGTCAGTGCCGCGACGGCCACCACGACCACCACGACCGCCGCGCCCCCAACGGCCCCCACGCCGATATAAATTATCACCAAATACGTCGTTGCTTCCACCACCAATGAGGGCCTCGTATTGATCGTGTTGCCACTTGCCATCGCCGTCGGTGTCAGCGTCATTGCCGTTGCGGCCCTTCGAGCCTGTTTGATGCAGCAACACAACGCCGTGGTCGCGTGAAAGAGAGACCTTGATCACGCTGCCGTCAATCAGTTGACCGTCCATGTTTTGTACGGCCGCGCTGGCGTCTGCTGGGTTGCGATACGTGCACAAAACACTGCCAATAAAACGGCCAGACCTCTCAGTGAACATCTTGTACGACTCGACAGGACCAAAGGTTTCAAATTCAGCACGCAGCGCGTTGACCCCATCTCGTTCGATGCGCTCTAATGGAATCTGCGTAATGTAAACACGGCACGAGTGGTCGATAATAAGACTCAACGGCACCGCACTGCTACCACGTCCCACTTCAACGCGACCTTCTGAAACTGGTGTGAAGGTCAAATGTCGAGAACTTGTGGACATCTCCCTCCCACAAACTTATTATTTGCTAGTATTATTAGTTACTTCTTATCTACAATAGCATCAACAAAACCAAACAAACAAACAAAATAAATAAATAAAAAATAAATAAAGAAAATAAACATTCCCCATCTTTTATGCGCGTAACAACAGATTAATTAAAGAAAAAGAAGCAAGGCAACAGTCATCACCACCACCACCCTACCCACAAAACAATGTATATATATTGATTCTTCTTCTTTTTTTTTTTGTTTGTGGGATGAGTAAGTGGGTGGGGGAGACTTATATCTATTTCTGGACGCTTGCTTTTTTACTCTTTTCTTTTTTTTTATGCTTAATGGTGAGGTGCTGCAATGTGACCGTCCACATACATATTACGCGTGGCGCGTGGCATTGTGATATTCAGCCCGTGGTGTTTCTCCTTCACAAACCTTAGCTGACACCCCAAGCGTGATGTGGGCTGCGGGAAAAATGCCATGTCCAACATGTCGTTCTCCTCATCTGTGGGTTCATCAAATAAATCCATAGCTGCGTCGTTCTCTAAGTAAACATGACACGTCGAGCACGCACAGGAGCCCGCACATGCCCCTTCGATGGGCAGCCCCTGTTGAACAGCTACGTCAAGCAAAGTTTGCCCCTCATATGCAGTAACATTCTGTTTTGTACCATCAGGCAAAGTAATGTGCAGTGTAAGAGGTTTTTCACGATCACCACCGCAGTCGCCGTGAAAACGAATCGCATTAAAAACAGTTGTACGAACAAGTGGCATTTTTTTACAAAAAGTGCCAGAAATATTACGGCCACAAAAATGACCATCAACATAACTAGAGCTACAAACAGTGCTAATATTGCGGCTGCAATTGTTAATAGAACTGCATTTCACAAAAAAAACAGAATAAGGCGAAATGACGCCTAACATTGCAGAATGGCGCAATGAAGTAGACAACATATATATATTACTTTCTTCCTAATCTTTTGTTCTTTATTTTTATTACTATTGATACCTCCTTTTTAAACTAATTATTGGAGCGTTCAATGTACAACCCCAATTATGATTCGTTATATATATATATATACCCTCTTATGTTTCTACGTAAAAACACCCAACCACACCAAGAATAAAAGCCAACAACTACAGCCACAAAATATAAAAATACACATCAACAACAACAACAACAACAACAAAAAAAAAAAAAAAAAAAAAAACAGCAAATAGCCTTAAAAAAAGTACTAATAATAATAATAATAACGTAATGAAAAACAACAACAAAACGCGGATAAGCAGCGCACGTATAATAAGAACGCTTCTTAATTGTAGATATATATATTATGTATATATAAATATTTGTTATTTGTTTAATTATTACTCAGTTTCGTCTCAACGACAGCTACAAAGCTTTTTTACGCCCTTTATTTTATTTCATTCTTTTGATTTTTTTTTTTTAAACCTATTTAACGTTATTCTAACAGAAAAATAAACAAAAGTGTTTTCTACACACTCCCAACAGTTCACAATGGTTCTATTCTTGTTCCATAGTTTTTTTCTCGTCGTCCTCTCTATCTCGTTCCCACACACACACACACACACACACACAGACATAACAAACAAACAAAAAATTCTGACGTGAGAAAAACACCACTACCTATAGTAACAGTAATACACCGCTAACATTCAAACATATATATTTCTTGCTATTGTACATGCTACAGGTTTCGTAGTTACTTTTTTTCTTGTTTATTGCTAACATTACAATGCCTATGTCTCCTTGCCTCCTTTGCCTTCCTCTTTCATCACGCCAAACAAGATGCGACATGTCTTTTCAGCGCCAAATTCAAAGTATGCAAAAGCGCCAACAATCGCTAGTGTCGCAGCCAAAATAACTATCTCCACAATAAATCTCTTAGCGACAAAAACACGCATCACCTGTTCATAGGGACCAACAAGCACAACTCCAGGACTTCTTAGCCAGTATGTGGACAGCGAGACATTTCGAGACAAAACACGGCGAAGGGCGCGCGTTCTGGCGCAGTGTTTCATGTGTGTTTCAAGACCCTCTGCATATCTCAGAGCACCCGCCCCGCCGTCGGAAACGGGGCCGCGACTCGACTCCGCGGCGTGGCGCAAAATACCCATCATGTACGCAGCGCTGCCCACCCACGTGTGTCCCGGCTCTGCCGCTGGCATATTTAACAGCGCCCGTGCAAAGGCGTAAATAAAGTTGACTCTTCTGTTCAACGGAGCAAAAAGCTTAGCCGCGTCAGTGTCATTTTTGGTAACACTAGCTGGTGCAGAAACGCGGGCGTCACGAAAAAGCTGATCTACGCTGTATGTGCGGACGGAAGAAAACGTCAATGCAGGGATCTGTCGGTGTGCAAATAGCTCGTGCTCAAACCCAATATCGTAGTGGTGATAGTTTGTCTTTGCAGAAAATGCTACCAAAGATATATTATGCTGTGCAGCCATTGTTTTTGCCATTTCTCTTATATTCACATATTGTGGACTCTTTGCAAAAGTATCATGAACATGCATGAAAAGAGTTGTGCGATTGTCGTTGCCGTTATCCTCGTCAGTACTGTCATCGTCGCCACTATTGAGTAGTAATTCGTCTAAACAGATGACAACAAGAAAACGATCAAGCTCGCCATTCTGGCGAAGCGAAATCCATTTGCTAGTGCCAGCGTAGTTAAAACGAGCCGTGTTACCCAACAACAAAGAAACACCAAAAGATGAAACCGATGCCGCGGTGGTTGCATTCTTAGCAAGAAGTGTTGATTCCGCATTAAGTCGTCGCCAAAGCTCAAGTGCAGCGGCAGTGCCAGACGCCCCGCCAGTAGTAAGTGCAGATGGGGCAACACCTAGTGTGTCAAATGAGGTTGTTATAAGCAGCTGCGGCACATCAGATGACGCCTTCATATCATTTGGCTTAAATCTAAGAAAAGCGTGCAAATGGATGCACTTAACCGACGTGTTCGCCACAGGCGCAACATCATTTGCGTCAGCCCCAACGGATATCACAGCATATTCATTGGGGCTAATAGAGCTGAGCATATCTCCAAGCTGTTTTGCGAACACCCCGTCGTCCGGAAAAAAGTAAATGGGAAACGAGAGCAGGCCACGTGAAAGATAGTGCTGCATTAGTCTCTCGTTATGTGTGTCAAGTGCTGAAGTAGCAGCCACAATGCCACGCACAGGCAGCGATGTCAGCAGTTTCCACTGAGCCTCCGAAAGATGCTGATCAGTTGCTATAAACACTGTTTGACGCCTGTGCGAGGTAATGTCATTGGGATTAAAAGACATAATGCTGCCACGCAGTAGCGATTCCTGCGAGCCAAAAGACCTCACAGGACGTGAGGAGTCGGCCGTCTGACGGTCAAAACGAATCGCGTGGTGGACCACGGCCGTAAAACTAAGACTTGTCGCCTCTGCTGTCAGCAAAAAAAATAAAAACAAGAGCACAGCCAACAAAACCAGTGACACCCATTTCAGCTGTAAAGGCATCGTGATCCGGGTATTCTGTATTGCACCAAGTTAGGCAAATTAAACAAACAATATATATATATATATATATATATATAGATATATGGTCCTTTCTACACAACACCTACCCACAGCCAAAATAATAATAATAACAAACACTAGTAATCAGCAGCAGTAATATATACAATAAAAAAAAAAAAAAAAAAAAAAAAAATCTACGTTAAACTCAAACTACACAAAAAACCGATAAAAGTATGCACGCACACAGACACACAAACAACAAAAACAACAACAACAACAACACAATACACAACAACAACAACAAAAAAAACAACAACAAAAATTTTATTATGTGTGTTGCTTTGCAGTTTCACCCTCTTCTACCTCGTCTGGTATGTCAGGAAATTTAGGACTGTGCGGGTCAATCTTTACCATGTATTCCATAGATTTGCTCCTCTGCTTCGATAATTTTCCCTCTGTGAGAATAGGCTCCAACATGTATGGGTCTGGAGGAGAACAGTTGGCAAACGAGACATCCAGCGAATCACATAACGCCATAATTTCTTCTTCCGGTACAATAAGCTCGCCGTTCCTTGCAGGATTCAACTCTGTCGCCTCATGAAAGTAGCGGGAGACATGAAACCCTGAAAGAACAGTATCACAGCCATACGTTGCAAAATTGATAGCTTTCTGATTCAGCATTGGACATCTGGCCAATGTTGGGCTTACAGAATCAATTGCTGCATTTTTCTCTAAGGCCCGCTTGCCAAATTTATGTTCAAACATGCGTTTTCGCAACCTAAGCATGTCGTTAACAAGCTGCTCATATTGCTTAGACCACTCCTTCAAATCAGCAGAAGAGGCTTCCTTGAATCTCATTAGTGCTCGGCGAAATCGCGGAATCATGTAATACGTTGCCCAAGACGTAAAAAAAAACAAATTAGTAAACTGCCGCTGAGCCGCCAGATACACACTGGCAACAAATAGGTGCTCTAGTGGAGGAAGCGTCGATGGGCCTTTTTCAATAGACTCCTTCACTTCCATCTCCTTCAAAACACAGCGCTCACAGACGGTAAAGAAGTTCATGCGAAGCGACTTCAGATCAGCTTCCATTGGAAAGTTGTGGTAGCGTTGTGGAAGATCCATTAAATCCGTTGCCTCCAGTGGGCTATATCCTATCGTCGTTAGCCCAAGTGCTCTTGTAAGCGAATGAAGGGTATGATTCCCATCGTAAGGCAGCGGCTTACTAAGCGCCTGCGAAAATGTCAGATTAAACGGATATTGCACAAATCTAAAGTGATGATTATCCCCACCGGCACGCTGCGCAAGCCCCATTACACGATAAATGTTGATAACAGCTGGGAGAGGTGGCCTATTGCGGATGTGTTCTGGGACCATCGCATCCGGTGGAAGTGGTGGATAATCACGGTGAATATGCGGCGCGAGATATGGTGACGATATGCCGTAGTACTGCAACACACCCAACTTCACCTGATTTTCAAGATAGGCGAAAAGCTGCAAAATGTCATCGTCAATATGTGTGTCTGGGCGGCCATCAAAAAGCGTGTGAAAGCCATCAAGTAATAAAACATCAATACACTCTAGCTTTGTATTATAGGCAACATTTGTAAAAAAAGCCTCAAGCCAATCTGGCGAAAGCCCTGCCGCAGACGTCTTAGAAACGCGACGAAGATGTAGACGCGTCAGCTGCTCATCACTTAAATCGCTAATACGAAACCCTGACTTAAGCTGCATCGATGGAATGGATGACGCCTTGTAGCGTTCAAAGATAGGCACAATGCGATTGCGTACCACTGCCGTGTTAGACGTTTCCACTTGAGTCAGTTCTTCCTGAAATGGCTGCTGTTTAACTATGCCGCAGCGAAAGACCACAACAAAGCCCTCACGTTCTAATTCAAACGCCTGCAACGCCTCAGAAAAAGCACGAGCCACGCTCTGATGCACATCAGACATGCTCCCGTCAAGCTCGAAGACATTGCAACCCTTAATTATTTGCAGCTGCAGTGACTCAACCGCTTCGTTCATGTCATTCGGCATTTTGCAGGTCGCGCTCCCAAGTTTTGACATGTGCCAGTTGACTGGCGATGGGCACACATGACGCCAATGCTCAAAAACAGTGGAGCGGTCACACGTGTACTTTGTTCCCTGCGCAGTGGCCCGCCCTAAAATTGGAATTGCCTTCGACTCGCGCGCGTCCGCCTGCCCCTGCGGCCCCAGCATTCCACGTATTGCGTTCTGCGCCCTGTTACCGTAAAGCCCATTAATCCCGGCCGTCTCGCTGGTACGAGCCATTATTGCATCGCCATCGGCAACACTACTGCCTTTATCACCGCCCATATTGCTAGTAGAATAATCCCTACCACGGTGACTCCTCATAAAACCGTCTTGTGAGATATGCTGCACGCAAGAAAAAAGCGATAAAGAAAACGACGCATGTCCCTGTAAACAAACGCTCAACATGCGGCCGTGTAACAGCCTCATTAGTAATAATAAGGCAAACAAATATCTCTATCTATATTGTATATGTGCAAATCAAAAGTATCTGGTACTTTCGTGGCAAAAAATAACAAAAAAAATTTTTTGTTGCCTCGGTTGTGTCGTCTTTTCCTCAAATACAAAACTGCTTTATATATTTTAGGCCTAAGTAACAAAAAATTCCCTGCAAAAATAAGAACAAAATAACAATAATAATTATTATTATATAACACCCAGTATATCGTATCTGTTTTTTGTTTTCACTTTTTTGATTTTTCACAGGTCTTTTACACACACACAAAAAAAAAAAAAAAAAAAAAAAAAAAAACTCCTTAACATCAAAACAATTTGGTGATTTTTACATCGTACTGTATACATTTTCATTAGCCATAGTGATAGCAAACTAAAGGCTTAGTGATATATATATATATCTTTTCCTAAGCATTATACATAAAAAAAAAAAACTCTAAACCCATAAGCAATAATAATAATCCTCACAAAAACAAAAAATTTGACAGTAAAGAAACGCTGCATAACTAATAATGGTGCAATAAATGCACCAAGTTATGTGAAGTATAGTCAACAAAACATATATAACGCACAGAAAAATACTGAGAAAAAGAGAAACAAATAGTATCTTTCACTGCCCACAACTATTACCATTGAGCCACCATATATATATATATATATAAAGGTATACAACAACCACAATAACACATCAGCAATGCACAGAATCAATCATCCAACATACAGAGTAGCGCAACACCACGCCTGACCCAATGTTCTGGTGTGGCAGACCCCGCATTCAAATCAAGCGAAACAACAAAATTTGTTGACAACCCGGTTGTCGACAAAACCCCAGCACGAGCCGACGTCTTGTACACGGGACAGGCGTACCTTTTTTCGTCAAAAACATCTTCTTTTAATCGCACTGGGTCAAGATGAATTAACACCATGGGTGTGTACAACTGACGTGGACGAGACTCAACCAAACACAGATGTTCAATGTCAAAATCTGCACCCTCAAGAAACAAGCCGTGAATCAACACACCAGCGTCTGGTGTCTCTGAAATGTCGTCAACCACCTCAAATCTCCTAACATTTGTGCGAAAGCGAATGTCATCAATAGGTATCTTATGCTGGCGACTGTGGATCTGCAAAACAGCAGTGAGAAAACCCTGCGGAAAAAAAAAGCCTGAGATCCAAAAGCTCATCGGCATGCCATTATCATTCCAGTCGCGAAAAAAATCGACACGTTGCAGTGTGTCCTGAAACCATGACGCCAAGGGTTTTCGCGAAAGATAACCTCCTTCTTGCCAGATCTGTGGAACATGCCCAAGCAGGCAAGCGTCAAACATGGCCTCTAACTGCAAAGACATGACAACTTCACCCTTGATTGCTCGTCTAATTTCCAAAAGCGTCCGCCGAAGCTTTTCAAGAAGAGCGTTAAAAAAATCAACCTCCTGACTTGCCACAGTTCCAAGTGAAATCATAGTGCCATCTTCTGTTATTTGATACGTTTCTGGATTCGCATTCTCCTTGTCTATTAGTTTGGGTAAAAGCCGTTCAAACTCAGCAACCATGTCTAGCACCTTTTCCTCAGAACTCCGCCCTGTTGCTCCTTTACTGCGCGGTTGCACGGAAAGCATCGACAGGAGCTGATTGCGAGCTGTTGTCAGATTGTAAGTAGTATCGGCGTTTGCGTGAAGCCCAAAAACCTCTGGGCTTTCAAATGAAGGAAGCTTTGCCAGGTACTCTTTTATGTAATCAAGAGAGTCAACATTTTCAGGAATACAATAGACGCCATCAGATGTTATATTAAACTGTGTTGGCTGCACAACCTCCTCGTTAAAAAAAGTCTGGGTTATGTTCACTAGAACTCTTGCATCAAGAAAGTCGGTAACGCGCCCACCATAGTTAATAACACCAATCATGTACTTCAGCGCGCTCCACGGCACGTCAGAATTTTCATTGTCTAAAATATATGACGCAAGAGAGCTCAAGCTCGCGGAAAAGTCTGATTGATTCCACTGGTATGGAATATTCCAACCAAGTGGGCCAAACTTGCGTCGTTCTTGAATAACAGCATGAAAGTACGAAAGTGAGCACAAAAGACGACGCCATGGAAGAGGATTTGCTGGATATGTATCCCACAGCTCCTGCGTCACAGAGCCAAAAAATATGTCACGCATGTTCGCCTTGAGACCCCTTGGCGGCTCCTTCACAACTTTCACACCAGATTGCAAAAGTAATACAGGAAAAGACTCTGTTGGCAATGTCGTAAGCCAAAGTCGAAAGTCAGTATGTGCATTAAAAGCCACATGTAGCTCCTCCATACAGCGCTCGAGTGATGGCATCCACGATTCGTACACGTGGCAGTTCTGAAGATAAACCCACATTCCCTCCTTAGAACCGCGCTTAATCATAGCCGCTGCCTTTGGCCCTTGATCCTGACCAAGTGAAAGTATGAGTTTTCTGTCGCCAAACCCCTTCCGCTGCGCAAACTCCGTAAAAAGCGCAGTAGGGTCAATGCCTGGAGTAAGCACAAAAATTATTGGCGCAGTTGGAGAGCTGTCAGCAAAGCATGCCTCAAGATTAAACTCAAGACCATCCGTAAACTCTTTTCCTAAATAATGTTCAGACAAAGAAGATAGACAATAACTTGTCAAATCCTCGCGACATGCCTTGAGCACTAAAAGTCGCTGAAATGGTGTGACTGCCTGAATAGACTCAGGAAACCACTCGTAAGCCTTGCCACTGGAGAACCATCTAGACCATTCCTCTTCGTTATCATACACATCATTTTTAATCGTAGCAAACGTGTCAGGAATCGCCCGTGACAATGCTGTCAACTCATTCCATGCCGTCTCGGTCATCCATGAAGGCCAAATGTCATTGTCAGGGTCCACCAACATGCGTCCCTCGCTCCCTTTTAGCAAAAACTCCCATTCCACATCTTTTATAGCTCCTTCATGTCGAAATATTTGCACGAACAGCAAAACAACAAAAATCAACTTGTCCTTTTCAAACAGACCGCGACAGATAGTGCTGTAAAAGTTAAAGGTCAGGGCGGGTAGCAAAAGAGAAACACGTTGATCAACATCACTTGCCTTCGGTGTGCGCTCTAGGGACTGTTGAAAGAGTTTCTTAAAAAATTCCAGCGATATTTGATACATGTGATCCAAACCGGCTAGTTGCGAAACGACAGTGTAAATAATCGAACCACGCGTGGCCACTGGACGATAGCGATTACGGGCTTGGTCAATGTCTTGTCGTGTCTTCTCTGACATCTCAAGAGACGTTGTCACAGCCTCACTGGTTTCCTGTGCCTCATTAAGCGCCATCACAAGTGGTTCATTGTCAAGAATGTTGCCAGTAGAAGATGCTAGAAGATGCAAAATACGCTCCTCAATCTCCTTTAGCTGAGTTTTGCCATTTGTAATGTCCATCACAGTTCTGATGGCTCGCGTTTCAAGTTCAGCATACTCATAGCGCACCACGTCGGCCAGTAGCTGGTTTTCAAGTCCATGCCGTGTTACAGTGAAGTTAATTAGCGTGACTTTAATCTGCAGTTCGGGAAGGTAGTGTGGGTTGGGAAGCTTGGTTGTCATATATAAGCGAAAAGCTGGATCATAGTCGATTTCAGAGCCGCAAAGCTTAAGCAAAAGTCGACCCTGCAGACGGTATGTTTGGCGAAGCAAAACCGGGTCAAGTGCAGCGTCGATATTTTCCCCTACATTTTCTACTAGCACTGGGAGTCCAACACGAATTGCGTTTTCAAGCACACGCATATACAACGGATCGCCAAGCTTGATGATACGAAGGTTATTGTCACGCTCCATCGAGCGAATCCAGTTGCACGCCTGCCCTTGTGGATCAATGCAAAGACACCAAGGCTTGCTTTTATGCATTATGATGCCATTTTCAACACTAACGGGGTCCCGTGGAAGGCCCTTCGCAGTCCAATGACGCAGCTGAACCGGGGTGATCATACTTGTGAGGTCAAATTCGTTGTCGCTGATGGGAATTCCCAGTTGTGCGCAGCTTTTCCTCCAGGTTTGAACCATTCGTGTACGGTACGATGCGGTAAAAGGGCCCAAGTAGGCAATAAAGCCCGCCGCGAGTGCTACCTTACCGGGCAACCCCACTAGCTCACCCTGCAAAAACTCAGTTGAGGTTGCCCAACGCGTCTGTTCTTGCAGCAAACCACTCATCAGTTTTTCCGCGCGATTGAGACGTACCTTAGTAAGCTCAATATCTCTTTCAAGCTGCTCCTTCTTTACAATGGTTCCCTGCATTGTCTGCTTTAGCTTGTTAATCTCATCCTCTATGCCCTGAAGTCGTCCCTGTGCCTCACGGAGTCCATTCGTTGCAACGCTGAGTTTCGCCTCCGCCTGCGCAAGACGCTCTCGCTTCGGTGTTACAACCTTTACCACCTCGTAGTAATTGTTAATTGCCAACACCCACATAGAAAGTGACTTGCATGCCTTTGAGGACTTCTCTACTACTTCCGGTTGAAATTCTGAATTGTTAACGTATTTTTGTATAGACCGCACAACGCGCTCTGTTAGTTCATCCTTCTTGTAATTCTGCAGATCTTTTATAAAATCCATACGACCCATAACAAGCTTTGCGTGATCCCAGCTAAGGTCCCGCTCGCCCAGCAAAATCAGCACCGCCTCAAGCACGAGAACAACACGTGCCGCAGGTTTTTGAAAGCTTTTAACTTCACGAATGTCTTCTGGCCGTAGCTCAGCAAGGGCGTTTTCTGCAGCGTGCAAAATGGGTAAAGCCTTGTCAAGTTCTGCTTGGCACTCCGCACGAATGCTGTCGGCCTCACGACGAATGCACATTGCAACTTCCTCCTCTTTTGCACACTGCGCTCGCACAACCTGCGCGGTCTCTTGCTCCTGTTTCACCTTTTCCATAATTTCTTCTGTATCTTTTGCTGCCTGCAGCAACTTGGGCTGCATAAGCACCAGCTGTTCCTTCATCTCGTCAACCAATAGCTGTGTGCTCTGCAACTTATCAAGACCACCTTGGTAGCGCCTAACCTGCGCAGTAATTTGCTCACTTTGCTCCCCGAGCAAATTGCTATAGCACGTAAGCAGTTCAAGGTAAGAGCTTGGTGTGGTGTAATTGTAGCGACGCAACTCTTGGTTAAATTCTTCTGATTGTTCTTGAACGTCAAGGTGAATAACAACACAAAGCTCAGCAAGACGTGTTTTTATATTTTCATCCAGCGGTAATGTCGTAAAAACGCGGCTGGCGACAGAGTTTAAAGCATCTGCAGGCCACTGGTCAAACCAATCGATTGTGCAACAGTTTACAAGAGAAGGAAACATACGAAGTCGAGAACGGAAAGAGTCTCCTATGGGTGACATGGCCACAACAATGTGTACATTATCACGACAAAGTGACACAAAATAAGAAAATATAACGTTACGCGTTTCTTTCTTTCCAGCTGCAATGGCAAGCGGACGTACCGCTTCAACAATTTGATCAATATCCTCGCTCTGCATAAGCTCAGGTATTTCACCTATGTTAAGAAGGTTATTGACATCTTCAAGCATTTCTTCCTTCACAATTTGACTATCAGAAAGAAAGAACAACACTGGTTGCGCCTTACAACCGCTTGCAAGCAAAATCTCTTTCATGCGATCCCTAAATTCCGTCATGGAAAACGAACGCGTAATAGAAACCTCGTACACTGGTAGATTACAAATAAATGCTGCCAATTTGCATAGCGACCGCCGTCCTGTGCCACCCATTCCTACCAGCAATGCATGTCCGCGTGGTTGTCGAAGAACACGACATATGCGAGAAATATGGTGAATAGCATCTTTAAAAAAGACCAACTCAACATCAGTGTTCAATTCAAGCTTGTAATTTGCGTGATACCCATTAAAAATTTCCTGCAATGATTTACCTTGTTCCACCTCTTCATATAAACCACAATCTCGACTCATATAATCTCCAAAAAGCACATTCTCAAGCGTTGGATCCCACTGCATCGCAAAAACATTTTCTGTCACCTCACTCACTGTTTTCCACCACCACTGCCGGTCAGTGTTATCAATAAGACGGTCATGAAAAACACGACTAACCTCATGAACAAAGACACGCACCATGTCTACACGTGAAGGCGCACTCTGTGGCGACACCTGCATAATCCCCTGCACAACCTTGCTGAAGTCACGCATATTAAAAGTGTAGTGCGATCGCTTCGGTGTTGGAAGCTTCTCCTGAACTATGCGACTGTAACACTGCCTAATGGCACTTACAAGATCTCCCGACAACGCACTCACATCTGGCTCGCTCCAGCTTGAAAGAAAACCGTGCAAAATACACCCAAAAATGCGGCGAATTGAGTGATCACTGAATACGGGTAAACACAGCAGATGAAACCGTGACACCAGACGCTTACTCATCTCATTCCTACCACCACCTGGCACACCACAGGCAGTAAGATAAACAATATCATGCAGCTCCTTAAATGTGGAAGGAGATTTACGCTTGTCAAAGAAACCACCTTGAGTGATGAGCTGTCGCAACAACTCCAGCGGTGGTGACGCACCATATTTTTCGGGCGCTGACATGTTCAAGTCATCAATCACAAATACTGCTCGTTTCCCTAACCCTGGGCCAAGTGCATTACCGCGTATTTTGTACAATTTACTCTCAAGCCTGTTTTCAATATCACGTGCGCGGCTCTGTGCACTAAGAACGGTTGTAAAGTACTCCCAGCAACTTGATGGATCGTCACCGTGTAGTACACCAGTAACAAAGTTCATTATTGCCAGTGACTTGCCTGCGCCTGTTACGCCATTCAGCAACACGTGTCGTGAGCCTGCTGTAATAAGCCTGAGCAACGTTGTTACGCTAACCATTTCCGCAGTTGGCACAATAAGTTCAAAATAAGGCAATCTGGGATTAAAAAAAAACTTTGGAACTAAATGACGCCATGTGACAAATTGCATTGTTGGTTTGTGTACAACGTAGTCGTATACGCTAAGATTATCTTCCATAGAAATTTTGCCTGGAAGAAGCGTCGCAAAATGCTTCTTCAAAAAACGACTAAAAATCTCGCGTGAATTGTCGCATAGATTCCCACCAACAGACCACACAAAAGCCATTAAAAAGTACATGTCAAACAGTGTATCGACATCTGTAGGAACAATCTCACCAGTGATTACAGGGGCGCAAAACTCCTCTGGTTCACTTACCATAAGCTCAACATGCGGTGAACCTTTATCAGAAAAAACAGGAAGTATATCGTCGTCCGTGTTTGGCTTGGCTTTGGCATCCGATGATCGCAGCAGGTCTGGTAAGAGACTCTCGTCGTCTAAAGTCAACACAAATGCGGCGAGCAGCTCTATGCACGACACAGCCAATTGGGCATCAACAGAGCCTATCCACTCACGACACTCCTTCCGAATAAAATCAAGCGATATTGGGAGAAAACGCTCCAAAAGCTCCTTTACGCGCTCAGCGCGAAAGTTTGAAAGCTGCGCTGCTTTTTGTTCCAGCAGACTCTTGGCAATTGGGATCCATCCCCGACCCCCATCCATGTAATAAGGCTCTGTGTACACCATCCCGCAACGAGAGACCGTGGCAGGCGAAGCAACCGCCAGATCTTGCACCTCAAACATAAATGTCGCAGTTTCTGGAAGTTTGATACGCTCACCGTTAAATAAGCAGAGCAGTTTGTTGTCATCGAGCACAGTGTTCATGTTTTCAATCCAACCTGCATCGACAGGACCATCAAAAACAATCCAGTGACGATCAACAGAGTCTTGTGCATTCCGTGTCACCTCTCGCGCAATGCTACTAACAATACCATCAGACCACTCGCGAGTTATTTCATTGACTTGTCCGTAAAGTTCGCCCATCGTGACAGCTTTAGGATTAAGAAGATAAACGTGAACGGGATTAATAAGCGGTGAAGCACCCTCCGGGTCATATTCGTCTTCCTTTAGCTGGGTTAACGCTTGCTGCACCGTGCGTAAAATAGTCGTTTTTCCACTGAATGTCTGCCCAACAAGCATCACACCATGGCGGACAAGAATTGTGTCATAAAATTGCAGTGCTTTTGTTACTAAGCCGTCCACCACCTGCAGGCCACGCTTTTCCATTTCTCCTTTAATATAGTGTAGCAGTAAATCATTTTGTAGCTTCTCAATCTTAATAGTTGGAAAAAGATCCTTGACAAGAGCCATAAAAAGAACGGTATCATCCCGAAGAAATTTAGGCACATTCGCGTCACGCATGGCGCGAATTAACAGCATGTCCTCACTCTCATTAGGATGCTGTCGCTTGAGCCCTCCCGCCAAAACAAGAATAGATTTCACAGCACGCATACCAAAGTCGTAGTGGTCTTGTTTTGACAGCTGTTCAGAACTCAGCTTGTAAAGTTGTACCATCTTCCGCGCCAGCGTCCGCGCATCGGCAAAACCTTCTGAGTAAAACATAATTTCGGCAATAAGAGCATAATCAGGAATCATCATACATATTGGCCGAAACAATGCCTTTAGATTATCAGGCAATTCAGTACGCCCCGCATACCCTGGATTCATAGTAACAAAAACGCCAAAGTTCTTGCTCAACTTTATCAAATGTCCATCAAAATTCATACATTCCACATTCTGTGCAAGAGCTGTTGTAATGTCAAGCATTTGCTGCGCCACAACAGAGAGCACCTCCAGTTCAATACGGTTAAACTCGTCAAAACACGCCCAAGCACCTGCCTGAGCAAGCCCAGCAAACATGCGAGACATTGTCTTGTAATTTATACCGTCAGAGCAATTAAACACAACCACTTGCCGAGCAAGCGCCTTACCAAGATCCTTAACCGACTCTGTTTTACCTGTCCCTGCAGGCCCCTGTGGAGCTGCTCCAAGATTCATTGCCAAAGCACTTGTACACGTTAGGAAAGCGCGATCGGTCAAAGGTGTAATCACAAGTCGTGGCTGGTTTCCCAAATACTCGTATCCATACCACAAGTGCGTTCCGCAATGTCGAATACCAATGCTCATACCTGTTTTTACAGACGTGGTAGACTCCCAGTAGTATCGCAACTGCTGAGTCCACATAAAATCCGTGAGTGAATCAATTTTGTTTTCGTTAAGCGACTGTACAATATCACGATTATGTACGTTAAGCACAATAAGCGTGCAGACAAGAGTCCGTTGCAGTTTCGTCAAAGACAGCTTCACAAGATCAACTGTGCGAAGAAGTTGCTTCTGATATGATTCATGGTACAGCTCAACTGACCCAGACGATATTGCCTGTTCTACCTCACCAGTCCACACAACCATGTCCACGGCTTGAATACACTGAGCTGGATACTCAAAAAACCATTCTTCACGCACAGATAGAGGATACGCATCTACTGTTTTCTTCATATGCTCGAGTAAAGAAGCCTTCATCATAAATTCAAGCTGGCCCAACCACTGTTCCACATTACCCACCGGATGGACAGGCTTTTCAAATGCCACCACCTCTCGTTCTTTTGATACCATCCCGCAAATATTTGAGCATGATTCGTCATTGCCAAACAAAATAGCAGCAATCGAATCAAAACACTTCGATAAATGAGGCTGAACAGCCTTTGGATTGCGTACATCTGAAAGAATAGAAAGCAATTCGTCATTTGAAAGAAAGTAAAAGCGTGGAAATGCGGCGCGCTTTGTTTCAAGATAATCTTCTAATTTTTTCTGAATATGGTCAATACTTGCATTGCTTTCCCTTAATTCTTCTAAAATACCGCTCTCAGTGCAAATTTGATAAACATTTCTGTTATTATTAGCCTTCGTTGTCAAGGTGCGAAACAATTCATCCACTACAAAAAACTGCAAGGTTTCCTCTGGAAGCTGTGCTTTAATATCATCAGATGAAAAAATAAACTCCAAATACATCCAGTTTTTTTGAAGTGTTATCCACTCATCAATGACATTTGACACCAGTTTAAGGTTGTTAACCCATTCCTCTACATGTCCTCTAACCGGTTGCACAAACCGGGATACCATAATAGTTTGGAGTTCAACTTGGTGGTCGTCTAGTTGCTGAATCACATCCTCCACTTGGCTGAGAATAAACACATCTTCGCGATTCCTGTATGGCATTGTTTCAAAAGAAACGATGTTCCAGGTGTTCCTAATTTTATCAATATCATTAACAATTTTCCACTCTCCAGTCGCCAATACAGACTGCTCCACCAAAAGATCTTTGTGTTCCATAAAATTGAAATCTTTAAGTGTTTGCAAACTAATACCCTCATGATAGCAATTATCTGAACCAGTGGCCGCCTTCAGTACGACATTCCAATGCGCAGAAGTCATGTGCTTGTTACCACAGTCATGAATTAAAGGCATGATGCATCGGATTGCCTGAAGCTCAAGAAGAAGGTGTGGGATGACCTCGTCTCTATAATCCTTCTCCTGAATAGTTCTTTTTAAGGCACCTGCCTGACAAATCATAGAGTTGACCAGCTCCTCCATAGCATGAGTATCAAGCTCCTTTAAAGGACAGTTAAACCAGTTCTCCCTGTTTTGAAGAAATTCGTTAAATAACGTCCATGTCTGACAACGCACGTTAAATAGTTCTTTCATGCTTTTTAAGTTAGCCCAATCACTACCCTGTGTGTCAAATAATGTGGCATAGCGTGAAAGTTGTTTTTTGTTCTCCTCAATGTCAGTTAGCCTCAACGCAATGTCATCCAAATACTCAATAATGGGCTCCACATTCTCAGTCAAAGTAACAAAATCATCACCAGCGATAATTTGTTCAATGCCATTGCACTCATCTTCAACACCAGTCACGGTCTCTTCTAGATTCTGAATATGTGTCGGCAAATTCTCTTCAATAAACTCCTCAGCACGAAGTCGCGTCTCATCAAACAAAATCCGAAGAGAAATAGAAGCGCCACTGCTGTTGCCACCCAGAGTTCTTTCCTTAAGTTGTTTGTCTTCATCATCCAAAAACTCAACTTGTTGACGATCCAGCAAATCAGATAGAGCATCCGCTTGGGCAAGTTTTGACTCAATATCGGGTAACTGGCTCGTTATTTCCTTGTAACTTGCGACGTACTCGGCAAATCCATGCAGCTCCAGAGGACGCTCTTCAAGTATTTGGGTTTTCTGTTTAAAGTAGACATGTAGAAATGATATTGCGTCTTTGGTAATATTACGAAGTGTTGTGTCTATGCCATCACGAATAACTCGCATTCGCGGTTCAATTTCGGTCTTCAATTTGGTGCAATTCACCCACAGCATATTTCCCACAAATGATGCCATCAGCCCGCGCAGCGCGTCATGAGCCTCCTGTAATTTTACGTATATTCTTCCCAAGCTCGATGCGGTAAGAGGTTTCTCCCCTGTTTTCTCTTCCCATTCAGCCAAAATATCATCCCATTCCCTTTTCAAAAAATGAATATGAGGCAAGGTTATAGAATACGCCTGCATCTTTATTTTGGCTAATGCATAATCCTGAGTCACCAATTGTAAAACACTTTTTTTTAAAAAAACCATGCGGGCGTCAGTTTCCAGCATATTCTGCATATTCCAAACACGAGGAACCTTTGAAAAATGCTCCTTCAAATGTTTCTGATTAGACAAGCGAACCGTTGAACCTGCTACTTCTACGCACCCTGTAAGAGTATCCAAACACACATTTTTAATCGCTTTCTCGGTAGGGTTAAATAAAAGCTGAGATACCATTGGCTGAAGCAAGACCTGAAATCCAATAGTCCGCACTTCCTGAGTAGATTGTTTTCTAAGTGTGTTTAGCAAACTTTGCACAGAAAAAAGAGTTCCTCTAAAAATTGACTCAGCAATAATGTAATCCACAAGACGAATAAAGTTATCAAGCTGAGAATATTCCACCATACTGCGTTTAAGTTCTTGCATACGTTTAAATTGCTCTTGTCGAGCGTCATGCATAGACTTCATTTTTCCTTGAGAGCGAAGACTTTTTGTCCCTGAAACAACTGCATTGGCAAGCAAATATTGCTCCAGCGCCTCCCTTGTATTAAAATTTGGAACATCTGCCTTTTGTTTCATAGTCTTAATAAGATTTATAACCTCTGTTTCAATGCGATCTACACACGAACCAATAAATGCAATGGTCTTTTGTCGCTGCTTCGCCTGCTGAGTCTTAAAATCTTCAATAACATAATCATATTTTCCTTGAGGTTCGTAAAATATTGGTGACTGAATGGTAAGCTCGTAAGAGAAACCCAAAACATCTCTAATAGTAGCGCTAAATGTGACTTTGGACTGCAAAAACTCCTTCGCAAGTGATTTTCTGGTCTTTAAAAACTGTTGTGCCCTGTAATTCTTATACCATCGAAGAAACGCCTTGTACACAAGGTATGTCTTGAAAAAATGGATCTTTCGAAGAACATCAAAAAGAGAGGACTCCCTCATCCACTCAGCCAAAGTGACAACTTCAGAAGGATGCCCAGGCCTAACATGCGCAACACCCGTCGCGCTCATAACATAGTGTTCTCGTTCCTCTATTCCACGTTTCGGTTCACAAACAAGAAGATGATATGGTCTGAATTCTAGCACATGTGATTCCCGTCTCAAATACACGTACTTTACATGACTGGTAGAACCGTTAGCAGCAAAAAAAGCAATACAATCTTCATCAGTCTTTAAATTGCGAATAGCATCCTTGTCGTTTGGAGCAACAAAAGTGGCAGACTTCTTTACTGGTGGCCTTATGGCTTTTTGAATTATGCGCAAAATTTCTCTCTCTTTCTCCTCCAACTCAGAATCCCATTGCAAGAGTCCCGCACTCATAGAGCTATCATAAAAGTTATTTTCAAAGATAGCGGCCTCTAGAAAATGTTCACTCATCGCCTCTTCACTTCCTCTTTTTTGAAGCCTTTTAAACACTGGCACCCTCGAGTTTCGTGATTTATAAACCAAATTTTCCGGTTTCTGAAAGGAGTATAGCTTGTGCGGATCGCATGTTCGCTCAAGCTCCCTATGTACATCTGCTTCAAAACGACTTTGAACAACGCTGTTATTATCGTTCGCAATTTGCTGTAAAGTATCCAAAAAACTAGCACACGGTTTCTTTTTTGGCAACATCTTTTTTTTTTAATAAATAGCGTTTGTCCCTCACTTTCACTTATTTTGTAGCAAAAAAAAAAAAAAAAAAAAAAAAAGTATTTGGTTTTAAACACACGCACACAAATAGCAGCATAAAAGTAAAAATGGCAAATAATAAAGCTATTAATCAACCATACAAAATAAAAATAATCAATAACAAAAGTAATATATATATATATATATATTGATTCAACAATGATAGCTGCACCAAATTAAAATTGCAACAATGATAATAACGAAATATTAGATATAATAATATAATATAATATAATATAATAATAATAATAATAATAATAATAAACGGTACCATTAACGTTGATGATCGTAATAATAATAAGTAATAACAATGACGTACAACCCTATTAAGCACAGAAACAAACAAACAAAAATTTTCACCTAATAATAATAATAATATTGCTATAGTTGCTACAGGTAAAAATTAAAACAATAATATATATAACAAGAAAAACATCAACAACATCTCCTTAAAACTCTTTTGACAAAATATTGTTACAAGCATTGTCACTTCATGCGCATTTTTCAATCATTGATTACCCTGCAACAGCTCCATACTATTCGCTCGTTGCACCGCTGCCTTCAGTCTAAAGAAAGGTCTGGGAGACCCAAAAAAATTTGTCAAGCGTACTGTCCGACATTTTCCTGTTCGCACCATTCTTCCGCTCTGAGATTTGACATAACCTCCCTAAGCACCTTCCCGCAATAAACAACAATAGTGAAGGCACACCTCCATTGCAAATAATAATAATAATAATAATAACACCCATATTCGGTGTTAAACGATTGTGGTGGTGATGATGTCTGTGTGTATGTGTGTGTGTGTCTGTGTGTGGAAGGGTGGTGGTGTGTGTGTGTGTGGGGAATAATAAACAAACCAAAATAAAATTAAAGCAATCAACATGGTTGTCGAAAAAGGGGGTGGGATCAACTCTCTTCCTCTTTGTGAGTTTCAAGATGCCACTGCCGGCATTTCCGAGCACTGACATAGTCGGACTAACAAGCTTGAAAAATCCTTTCAAAAAATAAAAATAACAATACCGCCAGTCCATCGCCGAGGTGCACCTCCCTCTTTTCCAAACACACCGCGACGGCAGTGGCCGCACTGCCGGGCGCTCAAATAAAACGGCCGATGTCTCCCCGCACCGGCCCGTTGGCACCATGCCATGCACATATTTCGAGAACAGTCTCCCATAAACCACCTACAAACACAAAGGGGGTACACTGCCTCGTGGCAAACCTCCGCGAGCGGTGCGATCACTGGAACGTTTCCCAAAACAATGTAAACGAGGAATATTTTGTCGTCATCTAGTTCTTCCCCCGGACATGGCCAGTCAAAAAATGTATATCTT
>JAWVMR010000884.1:37881-65114 GCA_036321205.1 Trypanosoma caninum | reverse complement strand
AAAAAAAAAAAAAAAAACAAATTAGCAATGAATTAGACATTGCTTTGCTTTTTGTTGTGATTCTTACTTCCGTTCGTCGGCTGACCTGTTGTTTTAAAAAATCTATATCCACGCACACTTGCGCACCAAACCCTTCACAGAGTTCCCGCTGTATACATGATTAGTGTGGCTCTGGTGAATTTTTTATCACTGGTTGTAAGAACTTTTATTAAACACCTGTTACCATTATCTTCTCCACTGTGCCAAATCGCTTGCGGCAACTAGCAGGTCATCAAAGTGATAAGATAAGGTTCTCTCATGAACACCTACGTACAACAAAACTGCGTTTTGTGTTTTTTCCCTGTTTGCTATTTGTAGTTGCATAATTTTTACCCCTTAATCTTTCGTATTTGATGCAAATAATAATAAAAAAGTTAAAATGAATGAACGTACTTTCATTGAAACAACAAAAGCAAAAAAAAAAAAAAAACACCAATAATACCAACAAAAATGCTGTTGTAAAAACTACCCACGTCTGATTACCTGCAGAATGTGTCAGATATATATATGTATATATAAATTTTTTTTCTTTTCATTTTTGGGGTGCTGGAGTAAAAAACTTCTCAGTTTTAAAGTGTACTAATCAAACAAAACCGTTAACTTTTCTCTAAAATATACACTGTGTTGGTGTAAATATGAGGTTGATAAACATAAAAAAATAAATATACACATTTGACATCTTGATATAATAACTAATCCCCCCCTCCTCCAAAAAACAAAAAAAAACAACAATACATTATGTATTATCTATACACTTTGCCTCTGCAGTCATATTTCCATTTTTGTGGCTAGATCAATTTTGGCAAATAAAACATATATTTGTGCTTATGTATATAAATACATATCATGAAAAACATTTTGCTCTTCATTCTTTTAATGTTCACCGCTTGGGGCACGCAAGAGATGAACAGCTCATCAAATTTCTCGCTGTGCGGCATCATATACATGACGCCCATTGACTGGCAAAACAATTTCCACAGCCACTGCATCGCGGGCCTTGTTTTTGCCCCGCGCCTTGCGTTCTTGTAGCATCTTTGCTTTCTGTTCCCGTATCATCTCAAGCATCTTTGTGCGCTCCTGTTCCCGTTTCTCGCGAAGAAGCCGCCGCTCTTTTTCTACTTGTGGCGATGACTGTTGGGGCAAGTTCCCTCTAGATCTAGAGCTGGTTCTCTGAAACAATTTGCCAACACGCAAAGCGTTGTTGCTAATACTACGCGAGTTTGAGGAATGTTCACGAAGTGCCGGTGACGCGTTGCAATTTACATTGGTCCCATTACGCGAATATGCACGGACACCAACTTTACAGTAGGCAACGCGGAGTTGTGGACTAACGATATTTCTTGCAGCACGCTTAGCAAGTCGAGGCGGTGCCACATCTAAATGTGCACTAAACGTTACATTTGACTTCATCCGCACCAGTCGTTGCTGCCCCACGTCCTGCGGAGGACTTTCCAAAAGCGGCGGGGCCGCTGTTAACACCTGCTCGTCTATCTTCCGGAACTTGTTAAGGTAACCGCAAATAATGTCTGCATCATGATTGCGTGCGCAAGCCCACGCCGTCAACTTTTGTGCATACACCTCTGCACGCGGCTCCTTCTCCACAAATTTGACACCATTTTGCACAGTCGTCTCATCCCCTAAGATGGAGCGCCGCGTTGGCAGACGGCAAAAATTTGGTTTGTTCGGCACGGAAGGCTTTGCCACATTTGATTGTGGTGTCTTCTCACCCGCCACGCACCTTATCGCTTTTTTACCCTCAGGGAAAGTATGTGTGCAAGCTGCCCGCTCTGTCATTTTTAGCGCATCCCCCAAACTACATCGCTTCCTCGGATCTACCTGGAGCATGGACATAATAATCATGCGTATGTCCTCCGGTACAAAGGCCGGAAACGGGGCGATGTCGCCTGATGTAACCTGCTGCACAAGATCAGCAAAGCTCGTGGAAGAAAAAGGTCGCCTTAGTGCTGCCATCTCGTAAAATACGCAACCAAGTGACCATATATCGGCCGGGTAACTATACGGTGTTCCTGTCATGACCTCTGGGGAGATACAGACCGGAGTTCCGACAAAGGTTGTCGTAAGCGATGCGGTCTGCAAAAGTGACTTGGCGGAACCAAAGTCTCCAAGATATAGTTCCGTCTTGTCTGCGTTAAGAAACACATTGCCAGGCTTCACATCGCGATGCAGAATGTGCTGCTCATGGCAGCATTGCAATGCCTCAATAAGCTGCTTAAACCAACGCAACAAAAGCTTACGCGATAGTGTTTTTTTCTTTTTAGACATTTCTTTAAGATATGCCTCTAGATCGCCTCCTTCTGCATACGCTAATACAACATAAAGTCCCCCATCGTGTACAAAAGACTCCAAAAACGTTACAATGTTTGAATGTCGTACCCACAACGACACATTGAGCTCCTGCATGCCTTGAGTTCCATCCATGAGTCGCTTAATGACAACTTTTTTCGACTCGTCCTGCTTGTCGACCGCAAGAAAGCTGCCTGTCGTCCCGCCAAGCTGTTTTATGATTTTGTAGTGATCCATGCCCATTATCGCCACTTTCTTCGTCCCCTTTCTCTCAAAACTACAATCACTATATGTATAGATGTACGTGTGCGTTTGTGCACGTTAAGTATGTCTATTTAAATGTCCGCACTGTACTTAATAGTTTTTTCTATATTTTGTTGTATAGACAAGACTTTCACTCCACACCTTCTCTCTCTTTTTTTTTTTCTTTGGACTATTCCAGCTTCACTATGCTACGTAAATGATATTATTTTCTCCTCCCTAATCAGCAATTAATATGAATAATAATAATAATAATATATACAATAATTGTAGGCAGACAAAATAGCAATCCACCATTCAGCAATCATAAATAAAGATATGCGCATAGGAATAACAATAATAAGAAAGATGAAACAAACAAAAATAATGCACAATGCATGCAGAATATCACGTGGCGCTTGTATCTATTCCCCCCCCCCCCCTAGTCATTTGTAAATGCGTACCACAAAAAATACAGATATAACAAAACACACACATACAAAAACATAGATATATTCTCTCTCCCTATTTCTTTCTCTTTTTCTACATGGCAACTTTTTCACTTCCCCCTGTCAACTGCAATCAACTTGCATACTGCAAAAAAAAATTGCAGTAACTCACCAGCAATTCCTTTCGCGGAAAGATGTCCACGACAGCAAGACCACTTGCGTTCTGCTCAATCATCGCAAGCGGTCCGTACGTTAACGGCGACACTGCTGCATCTTTTGCACTGCTTTTATTTCCACCGCATTTTACTAGCTCCACGCAAAATGTTTTCTTGCACCAATCAAATGTGCAACACAGACGATACCAACACCCCACAGCAAGATAAAAGAGACACTTATCGCCACAACTATCTTTTTGTGTCACGATGCGCAGCTGGCTGTTCTTGAACAAAAAAGCACAACTCCGTCGTCCACTAGCATCACGGCAGACAAAACGCTCCGTCTTGTCTTTCCCGCTACATGTCGTGTCGCACCAAAACACGTCCACGCACAATTTCGACGGCAGTGACCACTCCTGTGGCAGTGAGTACGCAACGGCGCCTGCTGTGTTTAGCAAAGCAGAAGAGGGCAACAAAGGAGGATAAAAGGAGGAAGACGGATTCGGCAACGCGCTGCCAAGGGGTTGGATGTGTTGGGCGACGGCACCGCAGGGCAACAGTTGCAGGACAGGCGACAGAAGTGTGGCTGCATCCGCCGGGGGTGATGGCGCACCAGCGTTCCCACGCGCTGAGTTTCCGCCCAGCTCCATGCATATTAGCTTTTCACAAAGTTCTGCCTCGCGCAATTCGGCCTCGTCAAGCAGTTTTTGCATGTTTTGGTAGTCGCGCCGCAGCACAGCCGTCGCCTCCAACCGCTCCTGCAAGTAGCGCACCTTCACCGCCAAGCTCTCCTGCGCCGCCACCGCCTCCACAAGTCTTTGCGACTGCAACTTCAGCGTTTCCTCAAGCCGCGCGCAGTTTCCGCACTGCTCGTCTGCCGCCGCTCGCCGCTGTTGAATGACGTTTTCCCATATTTCCTCCCGCACCGTCTCGTCCACAACGGTGGAGTACGTCGCAACGAGCTGCAGCACACGCTGGGTGCAGTCGTGGTGGGGCAGCAGGCAAAACCAAAGCTCCGAAAACGGGATTGCCTTTGACAGCGCGTCCAGCAGCGCGGAAAGTCGCTCCATTGTAAAGCCGCAGGCGCGCTGGTGCCTCCTGCCACGCACCCACTTTTCCACCTCCGCTGCACTGACAAGACGCATGCCTGCCTCTGTAATTACATACGCCAAGGAGGCAAGTTCAAAGGCGTCAAAACCGTCAATGAGCCTCGACAGAAACTCGGTATTTTCTCCGCCACAGTTGACTAGTGTGGCAGTGGCCATATAAATCTTGCGGTACTGCAGCAACCAATACCTGTCGACCCACTCTTCAATTGTGAAGGGAACTTTCCCGCCGCACAAAACAGAGTGTACAAAAGCGATAAAACACTTACAGTCATACGGCTCATCGTTTCGCAGCTGCTGCATCGTGCTGCCACCAGGATCAACACACAAACAAAACTCTTTCATGTCTTCCGGTGTGATATACCCAGCAAAGCCAGCGTCCATTATAGAAAAGCACTCTTCAAGCATACGCTCATGTTCTGAAGAAAAAACGTTGCCGTACCCATTTAAACCATCTTTTTCTTCTCTATCACACCTGTTATTGCCACTATCACTATTCAGCACAGGTGCGCCACTACCACGGCTCAAAGCAGTGCCAAAGACAGCAAAACTATTCTCCTCCGAGTGCCAAAGTTTCTTTTGGCAGTAGCTCGTGTACCCGAGAAAGTCCTGCACCTCCTTCATGCAACTTAGTGATCTAACTGAAATAACAGAAGTAAGATACGTCTGCATATACGCCAAATTCTGCTGTCCTTTCCGCGACCTGTCAAACTTTGGTGCGACAGATCGCACCAACAAGTCCAACTGAATAAACTCCTGCCAAGATCGCTGCGTTACAGCAACAGTCACACTATCATCCTCAAGCTTCTCTATAAGCTGAATAATGTAAACATCAGCTTTTTCACCAGGTACTACATTCACCGAAAAAACTGTAGGGTTCAGCAAAGGTGGCTCGCTCTTCCGCACATTTTTCGTCGCCTTAACACTTAGCATCAGTATTATTAATCTTACAGCCCTTATTCCTAGTAGTTACCACGCCATGTATGTCTTTTCTTGCCCCTCTTCCTTTCTCTCCTTCTTACACTCTGCAGATTTAACCACTCAATAACAATAATAATAATAATAATAATAATAATAATAATGATAATAATAATAGCAGAAACAGTTCCCAAATGCAACCTTACCTTACCTTGACTTAAATAAATAAATAATAATAATAATCAAACACACAAATAATAAAAATGCCTCTAATTATTTAAAATATGTATATATAGCAATTTTACTATTTTTTTTTTCGTTTTATTTAGTGATTCTAGTTAAGCAGGTGTTGCACTAATAATACAAATTTTTTCATCAATATCTATATCTATCTATATATATATATATATATATATATATATATACCAAACCCACTCCTCAACCAGGCTCTGTCCTTTATTGGTTAAGCTCGTCAATAAGCAGAATACTTTCGCCCGCAATGTCACTTGTGCCAGCAGCGCAGTCTGCTTCTATGCGTGGCAGCGGGTACTCCGGCAACCGCTCCGCAAGAAATGCATGTCGCTTCTCCGCCGCCGCTTCCGCCTTCGCCACGCGCGTCTCTAATTTCATCACCTTCGCGTCCCGCTCCTCGATTTGGCACTTGAGCCGCGTGAGTCTCTCCTTCACCTCCTGCACCTTCGACGACAGCGCCCGCCGCTGCTCGAGCTCCGCCGCGACGCGCCCCATCGCCTCCTCGTGCCCCGCGATGTTGGCGCGCAGCCGCGACTCCTCCGCGTCGAGCGCCGCGACCCGCTCCCGCTGCGCCCGCTCGCCGGCCTCCTTCGCCCCGACCTTCTCGTCCTGCGCGGCCTGCCGCTGGGCAAAACGGAGACGCTCCTGCCGCAGCTGCTCCTCACGCCGCCTGCACTCGTCCGCAAGGTGCCGCGCGTTGAGCTTCATTTCCTGCAGAAACTTCCGGCGTAGGTCGATGGTGCGCTCCTTCTCGGCAAGAACGGCGGAACGCGTTTGGTACTCGCGGAAAGCAGCAAAGTCAGTCATTTCTCCCAATATAATAATAATAGAATAGAAACAAATAATAATAATAAAAAAAAAACTCTAATATTATACTACCTCTCTTGCGTTTTTGTTAGTTGCTAACAACAAAAGCCAATAAAACAACACAAGCAAAAAAAAACTTTTTTGTTACAGTATTAAACGACCTACAAAACCAAAAATAAAAAACAGAAACATAACGGCAATAAAACAGACAAAAAAACAAATTTCTTTTTCTTCCTAAAGGCATACGCCTCACATGGGTGCTCTTTTCCCCTCAAAAAAAAAAAAAAAAAAAAAAAAAAAAAAAAAAAAAAAAAAAAAAAAAAAAAAAAAAAAAAAAAAAAAAAGAAAAAAAAGAAATAAATAACAAAAAACAAGAAAAAAACAATAAAAAAGACAAGAAACGACTAACATACCCTCACAATGGGTCACTTGCTGAAGCTCGTTCCAACAACCGCTCAATGACAACAATTTCTTCAACAAGAGGAAGCACATGCCATTGGGAGCGATCAGGCACCATTTGCATTACCGTTGCCACATCACGCTCTGCCATCGCCACATTTTTGTAGTAGTTATACACCAGCAAAAACACTTCGTGCCCAAGGACATGCATAGCCGTATCCACGCGTTTCTGCCGACGCACTACTAAAGACGCCTCAAGACTTCCAGGTGGCCACTTTGGCAACAGCACATTACCCCTGTTCGCATTGTTTTTCCTGTGCAGAGGTGATGACAGCAAGATAATTGGTGGCATGCTGTTATCAAACGCCTGGCGGGCAGAAAAAGCGGAGGAAGCGCTAATGGTTGCTAGCCCCACAGGCGGAAGGCTATTGTGGTAACGTTCCACAGCTACTTCATCGTCACCAAATAACTTTTTGTGCATTGCCGCGTCCCGTTGCTGTTTTTGTGCTCTCATCTCATCCTGCACCAGCCGCCGATATCGCACAACCTCTTCTTCAATGTGCGCCAACGGCTTGTTACGCATATCCTCCACATTTCCTGCAGTTAGTTGCGACGACGTCAGCGGGCTGCTGCAATTGCTCTGAGCGCAAAGAGGCGGTGGGGGTGTTGTCTGGGAAGAGTCGTCGCCTAAAGAGACAAGTGCTGGTGGTGGTGGTGGTGGTGGCGATGGTGGTGGCGGCGGCGGCGCAGTTGGGCGCGAGTCGCGTACAACCGGAAGGCGCAAGTGCGAAGATTTTCTAGCAACACCAAGCAGCTGTAGCTGCGCCGCAAACGCGCGCTCAACGTCCATCTCTGGCGGGTTATTTGGCACACGCGTGGCCACAAGCCGGTGCACGTACTCACTCATCACGGGACTGCGCAGAATTTTCTCACAGCTCGGCCGCTGCCCCGGGTCGATACAAAGCATCTCATCGACAAGCTGCACAATCTCCTGCGAGCAGTGCTCAGGCAGCGGCTCCCGCAGACCCGCCATTACCCGCATCATTAGCGCGGCAATATCACGTGATTCAAAGGGGTGGCGAAGACTCAACAACTCATAGAGAATACACCCGAGTGACCACACATCAGAGCTCGGACTGCACACGCCGCTCTCAAGGACCTCAGGCGCCATGTACAACGGCGTTCCCCGCACTGCCCCACCAAAGTGCCCACTAATTTCGTCGTCACTTCCGCTTTTCTGTTGCGGCTCAGTTTCATGTCGTTTCGCAAGTACATGCTGCAACGCTGGTGACTTTAACGTTGAGTGGACACAATTGTTGTTCCTTTCCGCAGAATTCACAAAAAACTCCGCCACACCAAAGTCACCAATAGCTACCTCATTTCTGCAAAAGTCCAAAAATACATTTTGTGTCTTGAGATCGCGGTGCACAATGCCCTGGGCGTGGAGGTACTGCAACGCCAAGCACATACAAGCAAACCACAGCATGGCTTGTTCCAGAGGCAAGTATTCATCCTTTTCACGCTGTCGTGTTATAACTGCGCCAAGATCACCACCATCGTAGTAGTCCATGACAATACACATACTATCGTCATTAAAAAGAAATGCGTCGTGTTGAGCAACAATGAAAGGGTGGGAAAGACGACTCATCACACGAATTTCCTGCGCCGCAGCTCTACGCTCCTCCAAGTCCATGTCGCTTATGTCAATGCGCTTCATCACAAAAACACCATCATCAATTACGCGGCGAACCTTAAAAACAACACCAAAACTACCTGTTGCCATCTTTTCCAGTATGTGGTACTCATTTAACATGTTAGTATGTTATAGACTAATATAATAAAACTATTACTAAAGAGTTAGTGCTACAGTACCAAATTTTTTATTGCACATAAGATGCAAAAACTGCCTCTTTTTATTTTTCTCTCTCTTTTTTTTTTGTTTTTTAGCTTCAATACAACAACAGCAAAAAAAAAAAAAAAAAAAAAAAAAATTAATTAATTAATTAATAAACAAATAAATAAATAAGAATTAATTTTTTTTTTTTTTTGTTTTAATGGAATATTATTTGTTTTTTTTTTACTTACCAGGTTAAAAAAAAAACCATTTCAACAAACTCTTCCCTTGTGGAAAATCCCACAAAAAAGACCCCCTAAGACAAATAATAATAATAAAACAATTATGCACATATATATACACAGTAAAAAAAATAAAATAAAATAAAATAAAAATGACAGCAATAGGTAATTCAGCAGAACTAATTACTTTTGTAAAGATGAGTATCTGCAAACGCATATTTCTCCCTTTATTTCTCTGTGCGGCCTCCCAGTTATAATTCAATTTAAGCAAACAACAATAAGAGTAGGGATTTTGCAAACCCCAGTCTTTTATCTTTCTGTAATAATAATAAAATAAACAAATATTTGAACACTGTTCCATCAGCATCTTAAAGTTATAAAACAAACAAACAAACAAAACAAAACAAAAAAAAAAACAACAACCACAAAAACTACAACAGTAGCAAATTATGGCATGGCTTTAAATATTTAATACAATCAAATACCCAATCGCCGTCTCACGCGGCACAGCGCAAGACGATAGTAGTAGTGCAACTTTGCGTCGTCGATAATGGCATCCATCTCACGATACGGCCACGCCATTGTGTGCAAATCGTGCAAAAAGGCCTCCTGGCACCATTCCTCATCTTCTTCCTTCTCCTCCTCGTATTTTCTGTTAGCCACATCGCGCAAAACTCTCACCCCACGCTCCCACAGCTGCGAAAAGCTCTGCAACTCATCCTCGCGGGAAAAAACTCGACGAGGACAAACAGCAAAATTAACTCCTTCGCAATAATCGTCTCCCTTTTCATAGTCTTCGTCCTCCTGCGCCAACGCCCGCCATGAGGACGATGCAAAAACCGCGGCGCCTGAGACGGTAGGCAGCAACAAAAGCAGCAGCGGTGGCGGGGAAAGCACGTCATCCTCACGCCTTCGTTTCCCGCGTTTGAGACTATGCGGCGGAAGCGGGCGACAGGAGGCAAAAAGTGCAGCCGCGGGAGAAACGCTTTCATCCACCAGACCACGGCATCGCGCAATGGGGAAAACATTAAAGCGGAGCTTTTTGAAAAGACGTTGGTGGTGATGTCGTGGTCTTTGATGATCAACACACAGCCTCCGCAGACGCTCATTTGAAATGTTACGAAGCGTCAGCGTTTGCCGCACATTCTTCCCGCTAGGAAATCGCAGCTCACAGGCATTCATCATTGTTGAAACTGATAATCCACCGCCTTCATTTTGCTTATATTTAGGCAATGTTAGAGCATCGGAGTAATGGCTGCGTCGCCGCTGGCGTACATGTCCCGGAAGCTCTGAGCGTAAAGACACGGGGGCGGAAGCGACACATGCAAAGTCAAGAAATCCACGTCCAGACGCGGCATCGTCAATCACAGGTATATCAACTGAACTCTTTGGGGCAAACATAGGGGGCGACAAAGTCCTCGTGAGCCCCGCAAGCCCTCTAGTTGAAAGAAAACGACAACACATTGTGTTCTTCTGCGCCAAAAGTGCGGGGCACATCGCAAAGCACTTGTCGTAAGAATGACAGCTGTTCATTATGTCGGGCAGGCTGACAAATGCGGGGTATGGTGAAACACATCGACGCGGCCGTACGTGTGGCGGTGGGCATAGAGCAAAAACAGGCTCCATCGAACCCATGTGCAGTTTTGATTGGATGTCATGAGAAGACTCGCATGGGTTTTGAGATAGCACAGTGGGTGACAGTGGATCAAATAAAAGAGAGAAAGAACATGGCAACAACGACAGCGGCGGCGGCAGGGCAGGTAAGTGTGTCTCAACAGAAACAGTGGCAGCCCATGCGGTGTTAAACGCCCCAATCTTTTCTTCCCACGTATTGCATGTATTTTGCCGCGCAAATTCCCGCAGCGACCAGTTGGCCATACGCGTCCGCAACTTTTCCACGCCCCTGTGTGACGTTTGTAAAAATACAAGCGGTAGGTCGTGGTAAAAAAGCAAGAGAGAAAAAAATAACTTTGTCGGCCTCTCAGCGAAAAAATGCAAAGAAGAGGGCAACTCTGGTTGCATCATTGCCGCTGTTGTACCTTGTGAGAAGTCACGCAACGTAACTTGTGGTCGCGGCGGAGTGATTTCCACCACAGTCTCCAATCCGGCTTTTTTCAAAAAAAATTGAGAACAAAACAGCTCCCGTCGCCTCAAAGGCGCAGCGCTGGCACGTTTAGCGGTACATGTTTGAAGAATAGCATCATTTTTATGTTGCAGCGTGTATACAAGAGCAAGCCGCGTGGTGAGGTCGTTTTCTGCTAGACTAGGAAAAAATTTCAATGGCATCACACTCCAATATACCTTTTTCTTGCCGTTTTGCCCGCGTGACTAGGCGCCCAATAGCAATCGTAATAACAAATGAATAAAAAAAAAAAAATAAATAAATAAAAAACAACAATCAGCAAAACAAAAAAACACCTCACTGCTCATAAAGTAGAATCAGAGTAAACCAAAAATGTGGAAGTACATGCACTAAAAGATTATACAAAACAAAAACAACAACAATGATAAAACCTGCATATTTGCCGCCCAATTTTTAAAATAGCATGGTAGAACGCTCTAAAAGTCTATGTACAATCAACATTTTGCAAGCCGCTAAATGTTTGGCAAAATTATCTTTATACCATTCTTTTCCCTCATCCGTTAACACCCACATATCGTAGTCTTCTTGCACCCCATCCAACTTCTTTTCTTCACTATTACAATAACAAGTGCTATCGGTGTCGTTATAGCTCTTTCTTTCAATGGCACCACAATTAACCTCTCCTTCTGCAGATGGCAAAATGTCACCAACATGAACCTCCCTCTCTTGTTTCTCCACAAACTGCTGTTCATCAGCACGTTGCGCTTGCAGAAGCGACAACAACTCCTCCTGAAGACGTGTCACAAGCGGCAGGTGCTGCGTATCACCTCCACTAATATATGAGGACGTCAACTGTAGTTTTTTGTCAATTTCACAGCGACGCAACTCGAGGCGCCGCTCTAGAGTCTCTGTCATGATGCTCAGCGCAAAATCAGCGGCACTCGGCCCCATCTTCTCACAACACAGTGGATTCCGTTGGGATAAATCCTTGCGAATAAATAAGCTTGGTGGCAAAGAGCGCGGCGTGTTTTCAGCTTCGCTTTTATCATCAAAGCGCTGTCGCAAAACACTAGAACCAACGTCGCGATTAGTTGATTGAAACTGTTCGGACAATTCATCATAGCGTTCGACAGAAATTAAGCGGTTCTTCGGCCCCCGCAGCTCTTGCATCATGATATGTTCGGCTGACATTCCACCACTCTCAGTTGGCAAAGACCCAAAAAAACCGGGCGGCAATTGCGGTGGCGGTGGTCGTGGCGTTTGATGTCGATTCTGCTGCGCTGGTATTGGAGAACTTGCTGGTGCTGATCTTAACACTGGCGGCAGTGGAGTTTCACTCGTCACTGCTACACTGTCACATTTAACCGGCCAAATACGGTGGATCGTTGACGCCGCAGTTTGTGTAGTGCGTGAAATTCTATTTTTGCGTTGTACTACACTCTCCACCCCTCCATTAAAATTTTTGCTTTCATTATCGTCGCCCCCTGCAATGGTTGAAGAGGCCAAAGAGGCAGCCGGCGCAAGACTTGTATCGTCGCCGCACAAATATTTAATCACGGCGTCAACGCCCGAGTCCTGCACTGAGCCATTGTCCGCATCAAAAACACAAAGCAAAGAGCGTGGCGGGGGAGGCGGCATCAAAACTACGGCTTCATCAACGGTGTAGTACCGCTGCGCCTCAGCAACGGACACCAAAGGCAGCGGGCGAAACTCATCGTCGCTGCCGCCTCCTTTAAGTTGTGGCAGCTCTGAGGTACTAAGTTTTGTGGGTTCCACCTCGCCCCTCTTTACAACAGACAATAAAGAAGAAGGTTTCCCTGTATTGTGAGCATAAAGAATTCGCAACACATTTGTCAAAAAAGCAATCTCTTCGGCATTGTCAAGGCGCATTACCACATCCCGTCCCTCCGCAATTTTCCACACAACACAGTTATCGCGGCAAAAAATAACTTTTGCAATGCGGTTGATGCGGCAGCAGCGCGATACCTGCCCAGTTGGCTTGCAGACATACCAATAATTGCGTGAGAGCAGCAAATAGCGCGAGACACTTTTATTATACCTAGTGTATCGCGCGATCCGAGCATAAAACACAATAACATGGATAAGACCTTCCGCGGCAGTGTTTGGTAAGGGCGGCAACAGCAACAACCGGCAAAATGCATCGCGGGCCTCGGGGTCTATCATCTCTGGAGGAACAATTGCCAACCCCGTTACAGGATCACGATATTTGCAATACATTTAGCTAGTCCTCCTCTTTTGTTGTTTTAAATACACCGTAAAAAAAATAAATAAAAAATAAAATAATAATAATAATAAAAAAACAATAAAAAAAAAAAAATAACATAAAAATGTATTTTAAATGACAAACTAAATAACATCATACACGGACAGCATATATATATATATAGATACAAAACAAATTAAAGCAAAAAAAAAAAGAAAAAAGAAAAAAGAAAAACACATTGCTCTACAACGCCACCGTCGCCGAGTTTTCTGGCCACGGAAAGCTGGCACAAAACAACAGGTGCTGCACGACGTTAAACTTTGCCAGCACCTCTACGGCGTACATTTTGATCATGCCAATATATGTTTTTTCCCAGCTTTCCACTCCACTGATGTTATACAACATGCGACTGTGCTCAAAAAACGGCCCCCGCTTATTCTCCAGCACCCACGCAATCTGCGCAAAGTAAAAGTAGTCGTCCGCATGTCGCCGCACCTCCTTCTCCTCGCAGACATGTTCCGGAAGAATTGCGTCACGACTGACCGCCTCGCCGGAGTCGCATGATGTGGCGAGACGCACCTTTTCTTTCCCAATCAGCTGCGCGGCGCCAAAGATGAAAGGCAGGTGGTGGTAGTCGTCGAGCCCCCACACGCCGTGCGACCCCGCAGGCTCAAGGCCATAGTGTTTTTGCAGCCGCCGCATAAACGCTATATATGCGCCAAAAACGTCAAACACAAAACTTTGACGCAGGCGGCAAAAACGTTCTATTTCCTCGGCAGACTCCACCCGCGGGGGCTGCGGGAAATTGACGGGCACAATTTTTCTTGGCTCCGCACGCATAGATCCCCCTGCATCGCCGCACTCCTTCAGGCATATCATCATCACAATAAAAAAATGCAACTCGTGCCCGGTGCCGTAGTCGATGCGGGTGCTGTTGCCGAAAGAATCCTTCAGGTACTCTGCCAACTCCACCGCGACACGGTGCAGCGCATCTTCGCCACCGGTGCCCTGCGCTGTTGGCAGCGTTGCCACCAGCTTTTCCGCCAACGCTCTAACGTCATCTTCAAGACGTTGATGAAAAATGCGGAACGCCCTGTTGCCAAAGCGCTGCTGTCTTGCATCTTCCAACGGCACCTCGTCCACTATTTTGTTCAGATGCGGGAAGAAGACTTCCACGAAAAAACAAACAGTTGGGTGAAGTTCAGTCACACATTGCACGGCCCGGGCACTTCGTGGCGTCCCTTCTACAGCTTCAGAACAAGCCTGTATGTAAGCAATGACGTTTGCAAAAGAGGCGGAGTTGCGAAAAGTCTCCACCAAGTTGGGTTTATCCAATATGTATTTGCGTGGCAGTGCAGAATCACCTTCATGCATTTGCCCCCTCTTTGCTGTTATCTTCCCCTAGACACACACACACCCCAAAAAAAAAAAAAAAAAAAAAAAAAAAAAAAAAAACACTCTATTAGCTTTTATTTCTTTCAAAATATATTGTTCTTGGTGTGCACAATAGACTAATGTTCCTGTGCGTGTGCGTATGGTTCCTAAATGTGCTTGTAGTTGCTTGCCTTGACGTGATTTCTTTCGGCTTTATCAGCACTATTTTCACCAAGCAGTTATTTTTCACTCGCTTTTCCTTTATTATTATTATTATTTGAATTATACAAGTTCAATAAAATATAACAATCTTTTATCACACTCACAAACAACCATATAAAAGATCTACATGTATAAATGATACTTCAAGAGTAACAAGAAAAAAAAAAAAAAAAAAAAGAAAAAAGAAAAACTACTGCCAAAAAGTCCGCCGCAACTATAAATAAGCCTGTCCCATTTGTGCAAGCAGTGATGCGACGGGTTGAAAACGACCCTCTGCACCATTAACAAAACGCTCTTCGGTAATAAGTTTTGACTGACGTAAAAGAAAACAAAGCTCCTCGCGAAGTGCCTCACGAAGAGATGCGTTTGTTGTAAATAAAAACGCCTCTGCCTCCACGTCCTTGTGCACAGAGCGATAGCCATAATTAGTGCTGCCGTATGCCACAAGATAAGGGCCGTTCATTGTTGTGTTCCCTTCGTCACCACTAACATCTCTGCAACCATCGTCACAAGAGGTGTTGTTGTCATTATGTCCATTAGTAACGGTATCAGAATTTAGAAACCACAGTCCCTTCGCATGAAATGTCAATCCATCAACACTAAACTCACGCACTCGCACACGCTCAGAACATCCATATTCCCGCATCAAGTAATAAAACGCCCTCTCCAGCTGAAGATAAAAATACGGAATGTACCCCGCAAAGCCTTTTGCACCACACCATCCATTGGTGTTGACACTCGCCGTAATAAGGTCGTATGTTGTCTCACTATGGATAAATTCTTGCACAAAGTCTGCGTCCATATTAAGATATGGTGAGGTGAGATAAACATGTGTTGAAGCTGGCGCCATATGGAGCAGCTGCTGCACCACTTGTGAGTCGTGCAAAACACCAGCACGCGCCCACTGCAGTGTTGGAAACAAAAACGTGTCAGCCTCTTTTTCAAGCAACAGCTTGTCTGTAACTGCAACTACTCTTGCAGCAAAATCTGCCAGCAGTTGTTTGGCATATACACTAAATGCAAGACTTTCTGCCCCTGGGTCAATTCCCGAGACATTGGGTAAAATAATAAGATCACTTCCTTTATGGACTTTAATTTTTTCGCGTCTTTTCCTCAAATTATTACTTACATAGCTATTATTATTATTATTATTATTAGTATTACTGTTATTAGTATCATAATTAGTGCTGTTGATATTGTTATCATTTATATTTTTAATGCAGACACTTTCAACTTTCTCTTGACAAACCACAGGATGTGAGACGCAACATAACGTGTGGACAAGATCAGAAAACCACGCAGCAACATGTACGTTGTCCTCAATCACGACATATCGATCCATGCGTGTAGCAAAGTAGTCATCCGACAGGTTGGCGCCGCTAAGAATGGTGTGTTTGCTGTCAAAGCAAAAAACTTTTGTGTGCTGTACCCCGAGTGCCTCCTTCGCGCGGCCAAATGGCGCAAGCACGCGGCCCAGTCTGGACTGCATCTGAAACAAGAACAACTGCACCTGCACCAGCGCCGTTGCACCGCCGGAAGGGGACGCAAGTTTGAGCAGCCGCTTCAGCGCAAAAAGATTGCGGCGGTCGTGCATGCGATTGTAGTCCAGCAAAATGCAGATGTCAAACGGCTGCCCACTTTTAGTGGCCGCAATGACTTTCTCCTCCAAACAGGCAATAAACACCGCTGAGAGCGGGCCGTCACCGATGTACAGTGCGGAAAGAACAACACTGCGCTGCGCCCCCCGCACGCGCCGTTGCAGCTCCTCGTAAAACTGCGCCGGCGACGAAAGAACGCGCACCGACTCCGCATGTAAAGGGATGGCGCAGCATGTCTCCTGCAGGAAAGACAACATCTCCGCCGTCTGTACGCTGGTGGTTACAAGAGATTTGCACAGACGCCTTTTTTTCTTGTCGCCATCGCAAAAGAAAAAATCAAGACCACAGCCAGGTGCAGACGCCTTTGCACCACCGCGCGTAACGCCAAATAAATTAAACGTAAACAACGCAGCAAGCATAAGCACGAAAACACATCCCAGGAGAAAAATCATCTGATCAGACACAACGGTAGATACCCTCTCCTCCCCCCAAACCCCCCAAATAAAAATAAACCAAGACAAAAAACCAACAGCTAAAAATAAATAAATAGATAAATAAATACAACAAAACAAAACAACACCCCCCCCACCACAAAAAAAAAAAAAAAAAAAAAAAAAAAAAAAAAAAAAAAAAAAAAAAAAAAAAAAAAAAAAAAAAAAAAAAAAAACACCCCCCCCCCCACAAAAAAAAAAAAAAAAAAAAAAAAAAAAAACTGTATATAATACTAACAATAACACCAAACGGTGGTAAGTGGTATGTAGTTAATAACATCACCCTTCAACATTCACTCAATTTTCCTGTAACACCTCACCGTTACATCTTCGTTTTTGCCCAAAACAGTTATCAACCAAGAGCGCCATTAGCGATTCGTACACACATTCATCGCCAGACGCCGTAGAACAGGTGAAAGCATCAATGTAACTAAAACGCACTTCCTGCGACCGCAACTCACCAGCAGCTGTGCGCCACGATACAAAAGCCCTCACAGTGCGACCTCGTGGAGAAATCGGCTCTATTGTTCGTATGGATGCCTCAAGATCAACACATGTCAGTAAGGTTGCGCAGTCAACAATATGTGCGGCAAGTTCATCGGCGGCGTTGAGGGTGCCTCCATAATTGTCACTGAACGACAACGACAATGGTGGAGATTGCGATGTTTCACGACACTTGTGTGTAAATTCGTCCATGTCCTTATATTTCACACCGTATCCATCCTTTACCTGCAACAATAACAGCAAAAAAAAAAAAAAAAAAGATTTACATAATAATAACAACAAAATTGTCAAGAAAAAAAAATCAAAAAAAAAAAAAATTGTTTTTTTTTTTGTTATTTAAAAGCTTTTTCAAAATCACAATCGGCAGTTTTTTTGTTTCTTTTAAGAAAATAAATAATATAGATTTTTTTTTTTTTTGTTTAAAGCGCACTGTTAAAATTACTTTTATTAGAAAATAAACAATCAGAAAGATTGTAGTGACAAAACTATAAAATAATGGTGTTGCTAAAAAAGGCATCAAATTCATCTCGCCTCCACATTCCTCCAATATGATTAAAATAATTGGCGTCAAAAATAAAAAAATAAATATATATATAAATATATATTTATATCAAACAAAACATTTTTTTTTGCTTGATTTTTGTTCATTTATTTTTTAAAGCCCCCATCTGTCTCTATCACCCTTTCCATTACTTGCACACAAAAAAGACACGCTACATGCTAATTTGCCAATTTCACATTTAGTCCATCAGCTTTAACGTTTTTTTTCTTCTGCACGGGCTCTGCATTCATGAGCTCCACGGGGTGTGTTGTGCAGTCTCTAAGATCAACAGACTTGTCAAACGCCCTCTTTGCCGCGCGAAACGCCTCCAAGTCACTCAAAAACATTTTGCGTCGCGCGGTGGACTCAACGCAGAACGCCTGCGCAAGCAGCCAATCACGCGGGGCGCTATCGTCGTCGCGGGAAAGTGACGCCGTGACGCGGTACAGAACCGCAACGTTTGCAAATATTTCCGCAGCGTACTGCGCCACCGCCATCACAAACAATGGGTCGTTGTGTTCCTTCTGCGACCGTATACGGCAAAGCAGAACCTCCACGTCCCTCTCGAGGGCGGTTGCGCTCACACGCAGGTTTATGTGCGGGGCGACCAGTCTGACAGCGCAGCTATCGCTCCCGAGCAAACGAGCAACCAACGGGCCCGAGGTGCCAGCGTTTGTTTTGTCCCGCAACGGGCCCGCCGCAGCTAAAAGGGGCGCAAAATGGCGCGCCGACTGAGCCGCGGTAGAGCCGCCAAAACGCGCAATGACATGACGCCCCGATTCAAACAGTTGCCTGGCGTACGCGTAGTCGATGAGGCGCTCCGGGTTAGAACTGTGCGGCACCGCCCGCTCCTCTGCGGTGCCGTGGAGGATCTCGCGCGCCCCTCTTATGCCCCCCGCAAGGGCAAGTTTTGCATGCATGCACAACGCGACAGACTCCACCAGCGGTAAAGGTTCATCCACAGCTGCAGCGTTAACAACAAACGAACTCAGCGTGTCTATACCAAAACGCGCGCACGCCAGCTGCGAGAGCCGCTTCTGCACCGCGGGGTTGCGTACTAAAAGCGCGTCGTAACGTGCCGTGTGTGTGGCATGCCGCGCGCATATCTCCTCCAGTTTGGCGAGCACCCCACTGCACGCCGCGGCCGCAACGACATAATCCTCAGCGGTGGCCTCCGCAATTGACACGTCAACGCCTGTTGCATTTGAAGTCCCTGCAGCGGCCGTAAGCCGCAGCGCGTCGGGCGACTGAACTCTCCGCCACTCCGCATTCCAGCGCTTTGCTGCTGCAGGCGAAGCAGCAACATTAGTGCCGTTAGACTCCGGAGTGAAGTGCTGCAGCATCATCATGTCTGCCAGCCGATTCTGCTGAAAAAGCGTCTCCACAAAGTCGATGCGATTCCGCAATAAAAAAACACGGCGCATTTATACAAAAATAAGTATTAGTATTAAGAAACCGAGTAAAATAAATAAAAAGATATGTATATATGTGATATTTTTTTCTTTTCCGTCTACTGCCCGCCAAAGCAACCACCTCTTTTAAAAACACGCAGACGCAAGACAAACAAGCAAGCACCTACACTCACAGCACTAAAATTAATAATGGAAATAACAGGAAATAAAACAAACAAACAAACAAACAAGCAAATAAACTCAAAAAAAAAAAAACAAAAAAAAACAATAATATTAATTTTTCGCTTTTTTTTTTGCCCTCATTTTTTTTTTTTTTTTAAATGTCATCTGACAGGTTCAACTTTACTTTGCCGTCCACGGTGTTGTCGAACGCGGGACGCCCAAGAAACGGGCAGGAAGCGCAGCGAAAAGCGTCGCCCTTTGCGCAGTTCCCGCAGCCACCCGGCGGCAACGGCACCTCCACGTTTCCCCCCGCAGCAGCCGCCAGCCGCTCCAACTCCGCGCGTCCGCAGGTGCAGTTTTTGCAGGCGCGTCGCCTTGTTGTGCAATCCTCCCCTTTTGTGGCCGTCTTCGCAACGCGGTCCTCCTCCGTTAGCAGTGCGTCCTCGTCGATTGGTGCACGTGTCTTTAGACTGAATGCTTGTGTCGAAGTGGTAGACATTTTTAGATATTACTCTTTCTTGCTGTTTATGTACAAATCAACACAGGTATGCACACAACAAACAAACAAAGAAAAAAAAAAAAAAAAAAGAAAAATGCTTATACAACAGTTCAAACATGCTAAACAACATTACATTAAAAAAAAAAAAAAACCGGGAACGTTGCATATATGCATACGTACAGACGCAGAAGAGGTCGCGTCCATTGACCCAATCCCTCACGCTATATAGTATAAACAAATATATATACTTATAGCACACACACACACATATATATATATATATATATATATATATATATACTCTCCTTGTGCGCTTAATTCCCCATCTTTCCAGGTTTCTCATCCACAACAATGACTACTGCACAAACAAACATGCATAATCAATAATAATAATAAAAAAAAAACACCTTTTTTTTTTTTTTTTTTAATATTTAATTTTTTGTTTCGTGTTGCGTTGTTTATGTTATAATGGCGTTTCATACAGCTACTGTGATGACTGTCGATGTGATTACGTGAAACAAGCATAAAGAATTTGATTGCGTTGATTGGTCAGGATCAACGGTGACAGTAGTTGTGACAATAAACACACACCACTGAAAGCGCAAACCTTTTATTTTTGCCCCCTCACAACTCACCCAATAATATGAAACATCAGAGAATAAATAAAATAATAATAAATACGTCAACAAAATCTTTTTGCCTAGTATGTAATTAGTTTTTTCCCCCCTTTTTTTGTTTCTTAGCGCACTTCACATAAAGCTAAATTTACTGTTCACAAAAACCGGAAAGTACATATATATATATATATATATATATATATATATATTACAAGACTTTACACAATGTACAAAATTGTGCTGTGGCACTTCTTCTTATTTAATTTTTTTTCTTTCGTCCTCCATATAGTATTCTTTTGCAAGTTACTCTGCGCTAGCAAATGGAGGGTTCATACGCACCTCTGGCCCCAACGAAATACCTTCCGCAAAGTCGAGAACGCCAATTTCCATTTCTTCAGCAAAGTGATATGGCGCTACCTGTATACTGGGACGACCCACAAAACTCTGGGATTTGACAATACCACCAATATCATTACCGTAGCTGTGATGAATGTCTTCACCAGGCGGCAGTGGATTTCGTATAACACCGCAGCACTTGTAAAGCTCCACTATTAACTCGCTACAACTAATCTCTCTCCCTGTTGAACGGGCGCCAGTCCACGCATACAGCTTTGGGTGGATAAAACTCAACACCAGCAGCGGGCTCTTGTCCATTGGGCGACCGACGTTCTCTTTGATGAACGCATGCAAAAGACGTTTTCGCTGCGGTGTCCACTCAAACCCCTTTAGCCGCCTTACAGCAAAGTGGGTGTAACACCAGCGGCCATCTTCACGACCAAAAATCCGATTTCTCGCCTCTACAAGCTGCACACATTCATGACGCACATTTCCACTTACGTCTGGGGCATTGATGTCAAGATTGTCAACAGCCTCCATTATAATAGCACCCTTTTTTTGCTTGCGCTGCAGCATCAAGCGCTCGTCACGCAGTATGTCGGCAATAGTGGTGGCTGACGAAAAGGAACGGCCGTGCCGCGATGTCTCAATCGGTTTTGCTGCACTGGAAATCGACGGCGATGGCCAGCGCTCTAACTGTGCCGGCTCTACCACCACCGCCACGTGTGAGTAACGGAGGGCCGCCGGCTGCATGCAACTGTGCACAAACTGCGCCATCGCGATCCTCCAACTTGTGGGGCCGCTGCCCATCAGCAGCACCACGTCGCCCTCGCGCAGCGTTGGCTCCACCTGCGCCCACTCCTCGAGCGGGTACTCCTCCTGCGGCTGGAAAAGACGCCTCACCGACGCCTCCAGCCGCCAGGCAATGCACAAGCAGAGCGCCACGTACGCCGCGCAGGCGGCAAGGAGAAACCCGCAGACACTAAAACACTTCCACACAAACCGCCGCGCGCAAAAGCGCAGCCACATTCTCCAGAGCAAAAACTGGTGACTGAGAGGCGAGGGGCGCCCCGCCTCAGATGCCCGTAATCTCAGCGGCCCGCGGACGGCAAGAAACCGTTTGTTGTAACCATCGCTACAAGTATAAAAATCACTATAACCCAACAGCAAATGAACATATTTATGCGGCCTAACAAGGGCTGTTGTCCGCCTAGACACATAAACCAAGGTGGGCAAAACCATTTTTTTTTTTTTTTTTGCCTCTTTAGAGGCTTATTTTTATATGCTTTCTCGTTAATGATTCCACCCTTCTGTTTTTCTATTTAAGCAAAAAACCCTAACCCCCTTTTCTATAACCCCCCAAAATAATTAAAGAAATCAGCATATCCCCCCCCCCCACCCCACATACACACACAAAAGAAAAAAAAAAAAAATAATAAAATAAAATAAAACCAAATAAAATAAAACTTAAAAAAAAAAAATTATAATAACTTCACACATACCATATATATATATATATATATATATATATATATATATATATATAGCCACTCATTTTACACGGACGCAACAACAAATAAAACAAAAACATACAAAATATATAAAAACAGTACAGTATACAAATACACATACACACACAAAAAAAAAAAAAAAAAACTTATAGTTCTTACCAAACCCCACTTAAATATAACAAATCTAAAACAAAAACAAAAACGACAACAATTGCAGTACCCGAAATATACCCGAAATAACACCATACTAAATAAATAACCAAATAGCAACTCATCCCCAAAGCTTCATTTGATGTTTTTGTTTTCCCCAAGTTAATAAATATTAAAAAAAAAAAAAGCCAAAACAAGCATGTTTTACTACAGTATAACATACACAAATATATATATATATATATTGCCAACAATTGCAATGAATGATGATAATACTCTCGTAATAACGTTGTTATTGGCTTAATGCCTAGTTTCAAAACGTAAAGTGTCAACTAATAACAATATCTGCATATACACATTAAGCAAGAAAACAAAAGAAAGCAACAAACATACTATAATGCAGCATATGTGCTTACATATATATATATATATATATATATGTATATATATATATACACCAAACGCATAAGGTAAAAATCCTGTTTTAATGTTAGTACATTTTTTTTTTTTTTTTTTTCGGCTGCTGTATATGTCTGTTCTTTACCTGATTATTGTTTCCTCTTTCAATTTTGTCTTCAAAAGAAAAAGCTGAAAAACAAATATGCTTCTCAAAAGATGTGTATAGTAACATAAAGCGCATATATATTAATACAAAAATTTTTATTTCTATTTTCGTATACATATATATATATATATATATATATTTCAAATAACACGCCCCCTATCTCCCTCCCCCCCCCCAAAAAAAAAAAGAAAAAAAAGACAATAATAATAATAAAAATAATAAACAAATAGAGTAACACTATCCGTTAAAAAATAAAAAAAAACCAACACCGTATTTCTCTTTTTAAAAATTATTATTAAGTTCCTTTTTGCACATTTTAATTCACACTCTTTTCTTCTTTCTTCTTTTTTTTTTTTTTTTTACATCAAAATTTTCTTACAAGTTCAAAAACACACACATACATGCATATATATATATATATATATATATATATATATTGATTGCATACAAGTAGCAAAAAAAATTTATGTCCAAACACATCGATAATAATATATAAAGAAAGAAGCCCAATATATGTATATATAGATATATATTTGTTTGTCAATAATAATAGCAAGCAAGTTGCCCATTATTATTATTATTATTGTTTTTGCAAAGTTTCAAAAAAGTTATTTCGCCCACGCACATAAAATACTTACAGTACAAACATACAAATTGCACATACACACACACAAACAAATAAAACATATATATATATATATGTATATATGTATATGCATGCATATATTAGGTGTGAATATGTATTTTATTTGCACATCAAATCAAGTTTATAAAACGTACAAAAAATGAAAATAAGCAAACAAACAAACAACAACAGCACACACACACATAAAAAAAAAAAAAAGAAAAAGAAAAAAAAGAAAAACCTTTTCTTTACTTTCTTATTTTTGTTTTTTATTACAGAACTCACGCCCCACTCACTTGACGCAAATACACTTCAATAGAAAATGGCATGTCCCACTGGCGGAAAAATGGATGTTCCAAAAGCTCAGAGGCCGTCGGGCGGTCGTTCGGCTCTGGCAACATGCTGACATGTATAAAGTCAAAAAATTCCTCGCTCAGCGGACACACACGCTTGAATCTCCGCAGGTCTAATGGAGCCTCTATGCGATAAACACGGTCAAACGCATCAACGCAGTCGGTAAGATCGACAGGGTACTCTCCAACAGCAAATTCCGCAAGCGTCATGCCCACCGCCCATATGTCGCTTGGCTTTCCGTGCGCTTTGCCTCGCTGCCGCTCTGGACTCATGTACTTGCTGGTGCCGGAACACTGCACATAGTCAGAAGGGATGCTGTTGTTTCTAGCAAAAAAAGATGTAAACTCCTCGCGGTCGCTGCCACTAACCACATGAGGCATCGTTCGCTTGGCCCTCGCGTGGTCATCTGGCGCACTACACCACTGCGAAAGGCCAAAATCGCTTAACTTGACGATGCCCTTGTCGTTGATGAGAACATTGCACGGCTTTATGTCCCGGTGGATGTAACCACGCTTGTGCATATGATCAACCCCACGCAACAACTGTTCCCCAACAACCGCAACCAGACGCTCCGGCACCTCAACGCCTCTGCCTACATCGTTATCGTTGTGTGCGCCCCTCTCGTACTGGCTGCCGCTGCCGCTGTTTTTATTTTTTTTACCCGCCACACGCAAAAGCTTCAGTAGACTGTCCAAGCTACCATAGTGCATGTACTCCATTACAAAATCAAGACTCATGCTGCTCTCCAAAAAAAACGCATTGTACACCTTTGCCATAAAAGGACTTCGGTACGCCACATGAAGGGCCTGAAGTTCCCGCACCACAACATGCTCCAACTGACGTATTTGCGTAGCAGACTGCAAACGCTGCGTGTAGCTAGTGTCGGGAAAATCCCATTGGGAAAAAAGTGGTGAAAGGTCAATGCGTTTTACGGCCAGCGGTTTCCCCGTAGGCACATGCTCAGCTGAAAAGACAGACGCAGAAGCGCCATTTCCAACAAGCGACTTTATCAGTATATCGTCAAAACTCACAACATTGGAGTGCAAAAATAACGAAGATTTTTGCGTCAGGTTAATCTCTGTATTCCGCGGAGCGCTTACGGTTGCGACATCTAACGAACCATGTGCAGAGCAAACACATAAGCTATCCATCTCTGCAACATCAAAAAGCGGGCTGCAACTTTTGTCATGCCGCGTATACACAGAATTGATATCATAAGAATATGTTCTGTTTTCACGCCACGATTCGGTGGGTAATGAAAACGCTTTTTGCGAATATGTGATGGGGCTGTACGGTGTGTTCATGCTTGCCGAAAGAAGGGTGAATGAGCCGTTCTTTACACAATCACAATGTTCTGGCGCTAATTCTGGAGAAAGCAGTGAGCTTGCGGCATCCTCCGTAAACGACACCATCCTGCAATTTGTGTTTTGGCCATTTTCTGGATTTAGCAGCAAAACATTCTGCATTGTGAGACAACCATGTCGCGATACAGAGAAGGGCCCCGCGAACAACACGCTTCGGTCCTCCGATAGTGATACTAGAGGCGACTTGCAAGTCCGCAAAAGAGATGTCGGCCTTTGCTCACAAGAACAGGCATTAGACGAGTGAGAACGTAAAGCTGCAGAAGAGATGACATCAGTCTTCTGCCCGCAGCGCAATCTCAGGTGCGCAGGTGTCAAAAAAAGCGACGGAGGTCGGCATTTCCTGCGACTGAACGTGCCAGTCGTAAAGCTATGGCTCTTCTTGTTTCTTTGCTCAAAAGCGAAAGAAGACCGAGCAAGGTGACTCGGCATAAAAGGTAAATGTTCTTCTTCTTGTTCAGTGTCCTCAGCAAGAGAATAAGGCCGAAGACATGAATTGTGCTTTGAAGTCAAATACGCGCCGCGGTCAGCGTAATTAAGTTCATCCTTTGCAATGCACGTCGTTGGTGAACCCACCACAGACAACAGCCTATTTAGCGCACACATCTGTTCTGCTCCTTTGTGTTTCCCAGCCTCTTTTTCCATTTTATGTACCTTTTACCAGCCAAAGCCTTTCTCTCTTCACTCTCTACTTTCACCCCTTGTTTCTCCTCAAAAATAGTAACAAATAATACTCTTTTTTTTTTTTTTTTTCTTGCTCTGCCACAACTTTGATATGCGTGTATATAAAACCTCTTATAACTGCAAACAACACACTTATACATATTATATTATGCATTTACAAAGTTACCCAAATAAAAAAGATAAGTTGCATAATTGCACAACGTCATCTCACTCACAATAAAAAAAAAAAAAAAAAAAAAAAAAAATTTATTGTAATTAACAACTCAACGCAAAAAAAAAAAAAAAAAAAAAAAAAAAAAAAAAATTAAAGGTTTTTTTTTTTTTTTTTTTTTTTACTAAAACGCTGATAAAGTGAGTTAGACAAAATCAACGGCTTTGCCAAGTTAAATGGCGTATATTTTTTTCGGCGGGCGTTTAAGGACAAGCACCTTAGTCCTAAACCCACTTTAGAAGAAGAAGAAGTGCACTTATGCCTACCACATGGTTGTGTCAAGCTCAGTCCCGGAGAAGAACTCCTACCGACCAAAATTCCCTTTTAAAGTCAATTTCTTAGTTTCAAAAAAACTTTTGTTTTAATTTTTAATTTTTTTTTTTGTTTTTTTTATGAAGAATAAACACCTTTGCGGGAGCAGGGCAAATACACCACACTACTGCTAGTTGACTTAAAAAGACGGTCTTCATCGTCGCTCAATGACATTTCCCTCCCCTCCTTCTTTTCTCCGCTGCGCCTGTGTCCTTTGACCATTCAGTTACTCCAGTCTGTTTCCCCAGGGGAAGAAGGCGGTTCATCACTCTAGACTAAACTAAACAAAAACAAACCACCTACAACAACAACAGAAATAGTTCACGGGATTTACAGATGCAATATGGTGGAACACATGAGGATAAAAAGAAAAATCATCAAGAAATAAAGAGCCTCACTCATTCCACCTTTGTCGGTATTAAGTAATAACAATGAAAAAAAAAAAAAAAAAAAAAAAACAAAAAAATACATACATACATATTCATTATTATTATTACAGAATTCCTTTTTCTTTTGTGTTTCATTCTGCAGATTCCTTCTGCCAACGACAGCACAAAGTAAAATTTAAAAAAGTATCAACAAACATACAAAAACACAAATTAGTTATCTACATCAATGTCCATATATATATATATATATATATATATATATA
>JAWVMR010000884.1:21322-37779 GCA_036321205.1 Trypanosoma caninum | reverse complement strand
TATATATATATATATATATATATATATATATATATATATATATATATATATATATATATAGATACATAGATACATAGATATATCGGTTTTTTGGGTAAATATAGCTTGGCAAAACCAAACAAAACAATTTTAAATAACACAACCCTTTTTTTATTTTTTGATAATCTATTTTTTAAACAATAAAATTTTTTTTTTTTTCTGCCCTTTTTGCTGCTACACTTAAGGTGTATTTCTCTTTTTTCTAAGTTTGACTCATCACCCTGAAAGTAAGTGTCAAAAATCGTGTTTAGAATACAATGTGATAGTCTTCAAATTAAACCATACTTTTGCAGCCTCTTTTTACCTCCACTCTTTATTATTATTATTTTTTTTCCTTTTATGGAAAGTAAAAGGTATGATATAAATAAATAAATATATATATATATATATATTCCACCAATTTTTTTTTTTTTTTTTTTTTTTTGCAAACCCCTCTTAAAACAAAAAACAAAAACAAAAAAAAAAACATAGGGCATATATTAGTATATATGTATATATAAAGAGAAAACAAGCAAAAAAAAAAAAAAACAGCTTAAAAAAAAAAAAAAAAAAAGTAACAAAGATAAAAAGAAAAAGATGGGCACAAGAAGACCCGCATACATAAAAAACCTTTGGCTTGTTATTTGCTCACCCGTCCAATAACGGCCTGTTAGTACAAAAAGCGGCAGCCTGGAACGTAACACGCAAACTTTGTGGTGCTCCTAAAAAAGCTCCAAGCGCTGGGATCGATGCTCCGCAGCTCCTGACAGAAGGCGCAGGGCGCGCAGCACAAGAAGGCGCAGCAGCAGTCGCCGATGATGTTGCCGGTCGCCCCGTTGCGGTGGCGCAGGTTGTAGCGCGTGAAGAGGCGGCACAAAGGGAAGCAGAGGCAGCAGAGACAGTGCGGCCACACGGCGAGAGGATCGCTCAGGCTTGACGCGTACAGTTTGCACATCGCAAACGGTGAGAGCAGCGTCCAGTGGAAGAGGCAGCAGGTGACGCCCAGACAATCAGGTGCCCCACAGCACGGTCTCCACTTCCAGAACTCCCACACGGCACCCGCATTTCCTGGCCAGACAAATTGATCAAAGCCAAAGAGTCCAAGCGGTAGTGTTCTCGCAATTTCGGCTTCCATTCGAGGCATTTTTCTTCACACAGACGCAAAAAGGTAAGATAAAAAACAAAAATAACTATAGTTTGCTTACTTTATTATTATTATTGTTGTTGTTTAAAACAAAGTGATAAATAAAAAGCAGCAACCACCACAACAAGAAAAAAATGAACATAAACATATATTTATGTATATATGCAGTTACCAAAAAAAGAATATACATACATACATATATATATATATATATATATATATATATATATATGTATAACGCATAAAATTGTACTTTGTACTTTTTGTTGTTTTCACCTCTCTTTTTTTCTCCCACCCCCCACCCCCCACCCCTCTTTCTCCAAATACGCACAGTTATTCGTTGTCTATCACGCTGAGCGAATATACTGATTAACGCTTTTGCTTTCCGGCTTGCAGATCAAAGGGCTCTAGTTTCAAAAGAGAGCACAAAAACGACGATAACCGCAATGTCACAACTGAACCAACAGAGTTAATCTCCGTGTCAAGCCCCTGCGCCTGCTGTAAAACGCCGTTGCCGCCGCTGTGCTTGCCCCGGCCGGCCACAAGCAGCGAGCGCACAACAAACCGCATGGCGGCGCCGCGTATCAGCCCCGAAAGCAGGAGTTTAAGCAGAACAACCGCAGTGATGAAAAGCAAAAGCAGCAGCGGGGAGGAGCAAAGCAGCATGCCGAAAACAGGGCAGAGGCTCCACAGCAAGAGCGCAGCGTAGGGCACCGGAATGAAGCCTGTGCGCCTCACGTAGTTTGGAAAAAAACCGGCACTTGGCAACAAAAGTGTCCGCAGGTCGCGCGACTGCACGTGTGGATCGTCGATGCAGCAAATTTTAATCCTGTCAATTTGCCAGAGCACTGTTTCTGCCGCCATGTCAATTAGCGTTAGTTGCAGGTAGCACCCATAAACATTAGGCGAGATGCTGTTAAGCTTTGCTACAAAAAAATGCTTGATGAAGTCAACAAAGACCTCGGTCAACAACACCAGTAGCATGTCGGCGATATTAATAACGCCAAACCTGTTGTGCATATGTTGCATCACCATAATCAACACAAAAAGCAAAAATTTTAGCCGTTCCACCGCATCTGCTGCCGTTAGTTGCATAAGTGACTCTCTATTATGTTTTTTGTATGCCACACCTTTCATCTCGCTCAGGTTTGTGCTTACTATAAGCGCTAAAAAAAGATGACCCTCCGCATTCACAGCCACATTGAGCGTAATGACAGACAGCAGCAGTGTCACCGCATGGGCCGCGACACACACAACTGAAAGAGCGGCACTCGCAAGTAGGACCCATAGCGAGCGCGCCAATTTAGTGTTGGTCCACGAAAACCGCAAAAAAGTCCCATTCCTACTGTTTACACTCAACGTCAGCACCTCAATAACTTCCTGCGAAATGGCTGAAAGTAGCCTGTCCGCAACGTCAAGAATGTTAAAAACCATCATAAGCTTAATGAAAGATGTACGGCGCACCACATGATAAAGAGAAGCGTATAGTTGCGTTGCGTATAGTGAAAGAGAGTAATAAGTAAGCATGCCGACCGCAATCAAGGTCAATGCAACAACATCGCGGCGTTCAATATATGAAACAGCCATAAGGCACTTCAGCGGAAGCAACAGAAGTGACAAAAGATTTTCTGCCATGCCGACTATTGTGAGAGCAAAGTAAGATTCAATATTTGCTAGCATTTCCGGCATCCACAAAAAATAGTAAAGCTGCTCGTTAACTTGCACGTCGCTTGACTCTTTCAATGGTCCACCTTCATTGTTCAGAAACTGCACCCCGACACGCTCGCTACGTGTGGCACCAAACAAATCACGTACTAACCACTTTCTCATCCTATCAGCTCAAAAACAACACCAACAAAACAAAACAAAAACAAATATGGAGTAAAATCTTCATATGATACTAATTCAACACCAAATATTATAAGTAATATTAAATGAGAACAACAACAAAATTCCCTAGAACATATATACTAACAAAAACACAAAGGCATCATATATATATATCTATATATATATATTCAAAAAAAAAAAAAAAAACAAACAAACAAAAAAAAAAAACATAGCCATATATATATATATATATATATATGGCTATGTTTTTTGTTAAAGTTGCTCCCACCCTCATTTTTCATTTTTCGTTTTTTTTTTTTTTTTCATTCATCAAAGTGATACTTGCTCCTGCACCTGCTCCATCATATGAGCAAACTGTCCATTCCCCAGCTTTTGTCCCTTCATTGTTTTGCGTCGCTCTTCCCTTAACATATTCTGCACTGCCGCTTGCACGCGCTCAATAAACGGCACAAGTTGAGAAAAGATAGTCTCAGGTTTTTCCTCCGCATTCTGAATGCCAAAGTAGTTAATAAACTCGCGACGTGTGTCTTTGAGACGTGCAAAATGGCTTGTCAGTTCTTGCAACTCAGACCTCACACGCATCGTAAACTCCACAGAAAAAGGAATAAAGGGATCCTCCGCGTCTGCACCCGACTCGATCAGTTTATTCTTCACAACGGCGGAGTGATTCTCAAACACCCGAACGCCCTTTTCGGCGTCACGAATAGATGACTCAATATCAGCCCAGCTAATCTGCGTAATATTTGCTCTCAAAACGGGCTTCATTTCATCAAAAATGTGTAGAGCATCTGGACGGTAAGTCTTCACAGTGTCGATAAGGTATACAAAAAGCGATTTCTTCCCCTTATTATCCTTTGTTATCTCCAGCTTGTCTAGAAGATTCAGATTAACTGCGCAGGCGTTACCTCTGCGTGGGTCTCCATAATTCATCATGTTCCCAAAATTCAAGAGCAAAGCAAGATAATATGGCAAATGCTTACTATTCAAAACTGCGTCCATGCTTTCTTGCATGCGACGCAATGGCTTCATAACAGCTTGCCTGCTTTCCTCCCATTCCATTGAGAATAACCACGCGGCAACGCGTCGCCTAAACTCTGTCATAGTGACCATCATCGCCATGTACTTCTCCTGCGGCTCATACTCCTCCTCTGGCTTCTTACCCACGTTTTTCAAAAATGCCGTACGAGCTTCGTCCGTGGGGGCATGGGCAAGCATGGCGCTGAGCATCTCGCGTGAAAGAACGTCCGCATCTAATTCAAACAAGGCGCGCTGCACATTTGATATACTTGGAAGTTTATGCAGCACAATTGAAAAATTTCGATACATGTCTTCGTGCAACAGAAGAACTTTTTTCGGTTTTGGTGGGGCCGCAGGTTTTTCAACTACTTCCTTTTGAGAGAAAAGGCGCTCAAACTCCTCGTAGTCAAATGAGACATCGCCCACCGCGCCCCTGACAATCAAGGACCAGACTGATTTTGTGGACTCAGGTAAAGAAATCTTTTCCCAGTGCAAGGGTTTCATGCGCTTTACAGGCGCAGGGCCTGTGTAAAATACGCATGAACTCTCTGCAGCTGCAGGTACATTCCCTTTTGCCATTTCCTTTGCACGTGATGACGGTGGAGGCGGTGGCGGCGCGCTTTTTTTCCCTGGCGGTGGTGGCGGTGGTGGAGGTGCGCCTTTTTTCCCTGGCGGTGGTGGTGGTGGTGGAGGTGCGCCTTTTTTCCCTGGCGCTGGCGCTGGTGGTGGTGGTGGTGAAATTGGACCAGCAGGAGCAGGTTGCCGCTGCGGTACTGCTGTTATTTCTTTCTGCTCCTGCTGAGATGATAGCACGCGTGCATCTGCTTCCCCAGCTACGACTGGTTGCTGTACATCATCACCTGCGTCCTCCTCGTCATCATCATCAGGAGGGGGAAGATTGTCGCTTCCGTCACTCGGCGGTGGCGTCATGTCGTAGTTGTCGCCCTCGTCAGATGATGGAAGTATGTCGTCGTCACCAGAGTTTCTGGTTGCGTTGAACAGCAGCAAACTTTTTGCCACCAAAGAGCGCACATCGTCAGAAGCAAGAAACTTTTCAATAAGCATCGCCTGCGCAAGAGAAATGTTTTTGTGAGCGCCAGAAACGTCAACCGGCTCTATCTCGCCAGAAGCCAACTGATCATCGTGAAGGCCCCCGCAATCACGAAAGCGCCGTGCCGGATGAAAATTGGTGGAGACAGTTGGCAAAAAAAAATTCATAAGCCGCACTGTTTCTTCGGCGCGTTCCAGCTCCTGTTTCAGCATGCGCACCTTTGCCTGCTGCTGTTGAAAGACATAAAGCGTATCCATGGCAGCATCACGTTTTCGCCTTTCCTCTTCGTATTGTCTACGATACTTGTTTGCCTCTTGCCAGCTGAGCGGAATGCTGACATTAGACAGCCGCTGAAACGTGTTTAGCTGCTTGGCGACTTCACCGTCCTCAACAATAGTCAGTTGTTTAAGGACCGACAAAAAGCCGCACTCAGACAAGCGAAAAACAAGTTTTTTCGCCTTGTATTCAGACGCCTCTTTTTTTTTCTTGATAAGAATGTTCATAAAGAGTAGTGTCTTGTGCATCGTTAAAAGATCACCGTCACCAAGCAATGGGACAAACGGGGAGTACGGGAGAATACCAACACCAGTGCGCTTTTTTGCCGCCCTGTTGATCATCTTGTGGCCGTTCTCCACCATGCCGCAAATGACAATGAGCGTCTCAAGCGTTGGCCTTGCAATGTTCAGTGGCACTAGCCCGCCGTCTGACGGTGGCAGCAGCAGGCCGTAGATGCGCTCAACAAACTCTGGGGACTCAGCGATTTGCTCCACCGCATTCACGTACACTAGCAAGTTGCGCAAGACACCAAGCATCGCCGCCTGGAGGTTACCGCTCGCTGTTTTAATTTGCTGCAGCAAGATATTTAGCCCGTCTTCCTCCAAAAATTGCTCGGCAAACTCGGCGCTTTGCACCATCGCGCTGAGCTGCAGCACCAACTTGCGCTTGCGTTGCCCCTCGTTGTCCTCGAGCTGCAAAACTTCAATAGCCTCCCGCACAGTAACCTCATCCTCAGCGTATGCCCCAATCAAAGAGCAGTTAATTGATGACGTGTCCATTTTCACAGATCGCGCGTGCACGCCCTACTCTTACCTTAACCTCAGCTAAAACTACAACAAACAAACAAGCCGGTAACAATAATAATTCCCTCCCTTTTCAAAACAAAACAAAGGGTAACCAAATGCACACGTATGTGGACGCGCCAGCAAACTGTAATGTATAGACCTTTACATTAATATATATATATATACATATATATATATAAACACAATGTTTAAGTCATAATTAAAAAGCGTATCTGCAAAATGAATAGATAAAATAAACAACAACAACAACAACAACAACAAAAAAAAAAAAAAAAAAATCATTCACAATAAACCCATGCACAAACACAGCAACCATTGTGTAACGTCTGATTAGACACACAACTACACAATCCAGCCGCTAGCCAACACAAACCATTCCACCGCGTCCCATGCGCTCTCCACTGCGAGTGGCCTGTATGCCACCAGCGCCTGCCCAGAGGTCAAGGCCCGCACAGGCTCGTCAAAGATCACAATCGCTTTACTCACGTGTGTGCCCCCGGCAGACTCGCTCAGGTCACAACGCGCAAAGCACAAGGTGGCAGGGCGCAGCGGCTCTTGGTGCCGCGCACAACAGCGACAACGCAGCTGGATGTCTTTTCCATTGTCTTTCTTCTCCCATTCTTGCCGCCCCATCAAAAACAATGGATGCAGCAAAAACGCCACATCTCGCAACCTGGCGACCTTTCCAAAAAGCAAAGGGTGATCCCAGCGATCTACCAACAACACACTGTGCAGGTATCGCACGCAACTCTCTTCCCCGCCCACACACATTTGTAAAGGAAACAATTTCTTCCCTTGCACGTAGTAGCGTGTCAATTTTCCACCCTCATCTTTCCCACGAATCATCTGACCAATCGTCAATCTATGCGCCGGCAAAATGCCACCAGCGCACTTATCCAGCACCTCGAAGACTGAGGCATCAATGACATTCCCACTACTGGCATCAACAAACCTAGTTTTTTCTCCCGCCGCCAGAAGCAGCTGATAGTCTTTTGTGTTCGGCGCAATGTATTCCTCAAGAAAAAAACTAAAGCCGCTAGTGTCCCTGCATTTTTCTCCTTTAATATCGCTAACTTTACTAGGCACCAGTCGTTTGTAGTGCTCGCCCACAAAACAGAGACCCTTGCTTGTCTTTTTCTTGCTGACCTTTACCAGACCAAAATGGACCGCGACGGCGCGTACGTCAGTCTTTCGCTGAAACACATGACCCAAAGGAAATATCGCTCTTAGTGTTTGCATCCGTGACAAACGCGACAAAAACACAGTTTGATCGTTCAAGTCTTGCCCCGATGAAAAAGGTCTTGCAATCACACGTCCAGTTGGTGGTAGTGCATTATTGCAACTATAAGCTGATATGTAAACTGTGCGTGCATAGTGCCCTGTTGCAAGATACTGGGCCTTCTTTGTCTCAAGCAGCATATTGAGAAGTGCATCAAATTTCACTTTCTGGTTACAAAGCACATCCACGTTAAGGGTTTCCCCACGCGCATAAGCACTTAGCATGGGCTCAAAGCAGTTTTCCACATATGATGCGCTGTAATTATACAGTGAAAGAGTCTCGCCGTTTCTCAAAAGGCCAATTGCGCGGGCGACATCAGTCGCATCGTTGTAGTCTTGCTCTGCTGTCGCACACCAGCGACCACCGTTATTTTCGCTATTCTCCGCGCTGTCCTCCCAGTTTCTCATAAAAAACGGAAAATACTTGATAGCCACTGCGGAATCGTAGCCTGTTTTTCTGATATGCTCATTACCCACAACGTCAAAAAATGGTCGGCGCTGCTCAATAGCCTTACGCACTTCATCATGTGTCAACGCGCGCTGTGCCCCCCATAGTGCCTCCACATCGCACCAGCGCGGAACACAACGTTTAAGAAATAGGGCAGCAACAGCGCTATCAACCCCCCCAGATAAGGCAATTGCCACCCACACTTCCGCTGAATGCATTAGCAGATCAATTTATGCATACACCCCCTCTCCTTTCCTCACCTAGACTCCTATTCTATGCCTACTTTATTTTTTTTATCAGTTCACCCTCAGATGCTGTAACAGAGGAATTTGACATTATATATATATATATATATATACAAACACATGCAAAATAATAATAACAATAGCTATTACAAACACAAGAAACCAAACACCACAACCCTTTTTATTATTGATATAAGATAACAGCAAAGACAGTAAAAACAACTTGCATACACACACACAGACATAATTATATTCGTACTGCATATATATTAAATGCAAACACGGCACTTGCCTCCGCTTTTTTATTTATTTATTTATTCATTCATTTGTTTTATTAAAGTCTCACTCATCCATCTACTCCCTTTTACCGCCTGCAAACTCTTTTTGCAATATTCTCCTGTTATGGTGTAGCTGTGCAAACGGTTGATTCCTTTTCGCTTGAGTCTCCCTCAAGTTTGTGGCAAGGCGAAATGTACCACTCAAAATATTCTCGAATCGGCAGTATTATTGACCCGGCCGTGGGTGCCAAAAGCCGCGAAAGACCTAAAAATACATCATTACCTTTTGCCACATTTCTAAGTTCTTCTTGCTGCTCATCTGAAAGATCAGATAACGTCGCATCAGTTTGCCGCACAATATTTTTTACCCAATGCGCTACAATAGTTGATAGCTCTTGATACATTCCCACGTTACAGCTGCAGATGTGCTGTTGCTCCAATGGGCTTAAGCGTTGAACCGCCAGGCTCTCAGTTGTCCTATCAAGAATCTTTTGAGCTTCTCGCGTTGTAAGCGTCACTTTTTGCAAATTTAACGTAATTTGAAAAATTTCCAAAATAACACTACGAAACTCAGCAATATTCATCCACAACGAAAGTTCCATGAAGGCATTCAGGCCTCCCCGAATAGCCACATGAGGAAGAAGTGCCTGGCTTTTGCGCATCGGCGGCGCATCACGGCCCTGTTGTGCTGACCCTGCTATAAAGCTTTCCATCTCACCTACGTGGTTCACCCGCCACAAAATGGCAAGGAATGTCCCTGCAGCTTCCAGCAACAACTCCGCAAGCACATATTGGTCAGCAGAGGGAGGCGTCCACAGAAGACAGTCATTATTATCTGGCTGCGGCATCGCACATCCGCCTTCCTTCTTCGCGACACCGGTGTGTTTGAGAAAAGCTCCCAACACCTTTGGGAGTGGGGAAAGGAGCTGCGCCATCAAAGTGCAGTATTCTGTCAGCTGTTCGTCAGTTAGGGCGTCACCGTAACTTGAGAGCCTGCCGCTGCGTGCCGTCCGATCAGACTCCCCTGACTCTAAATTTGCATTACTTTTCGCTTGAGACCGGCATGCGGAGCCGGAAAAACCCCCTGAAGCTTTGGAGACCGCGCCGATGCACAGCGCCTCGATGGCGTCGGCGCCATCCGCCACATACGCGGCGAGCGCCGTTGACCTTTTCTCCATCACCCACCGGCGCCCCGCGTAGTTTGCAGAGTCAGGAACAATTAAACAAACAGGAATACGCAAGGCCAAAAGAACAAGACTGACGCATTCCGTAACAACGCCCAAGTAGAAAGCAGCAGTGGAGGAATCGATACCTTGACGCGTGGCGCACTGCGATGCACACTGCATGAGGGCACGAACAGCCGTTGCGCACACCTGAAATGAAGAGTGCGGAGAAACAGCCAAAGGAACCGTGCTGTGTTTCATGACAACGCCTACGATAAAATTCACATGATCCGCTGAAGCAGCAGAAAGTAAGTCATTAGACATAAACTTCAGTATCTCTGGCAACGTTGTACGGAACGACGTTGGTGAGCAGATGCGCATTGTAGGGGGCGCTTGAAGGTCCAAAAGAGTGTAACTTGCGTAACATGAATTTGCCACCGATGGCTCGTGGCCTGCTGTCACATGACCAAAGGAGGCTTCTAACAAAACCGTCGAAAGACGCACAGACAAATGTCTAAGATAACACGGTTTAACCTTCACGACAAGTAGACGCATAACAGTAATAGCCTCGGTTCGTATCTGCTGTGATTGGCAAAGCAACAGTAAACCAATCAGTTCTAACAAATGGAAAACAAAGGCATCTGACCCTTCTTGAATGCCTTTAACAAGACGATGCAAAAAGGGTGAATCACTCAACCAGGTATTTTTTGTTGGTTCCTGCTCACCTTCAAGGCAATTGCAATGCATATCATCCCCACAACCGACCATGGTATCCTGGCAACGCAGAACAGTCATACAAATAGCAGAAAGTTGTGACAAACACATTTGGGCGCTATCAACATCGCCACACATACATCCAATATAAGACGTGTTGGAAAGAAGAAGCAGCAAAATATTGCGAACATTTCTCTGTAATGCAATCACAGCTGGTGCACCACCTACAACCCCACAGCAAAGAACAACAAGTTTTCGAAGAACGTGCACTGCAATTCCACATGTTTCTGTCCCCACACTGTCCTTGTCAAAAAGGGCGCACGTAACCGGCTGCAGCAGTCGCTGCCACATGTGTGCCATAGTGTGTAGTGTGTGCGAAGGGGGACCCAAGTCGTCCGCAAATGCTGCCCCCACGCTGTGCAGAGTTTGCGCAATAAGCTCCTTAACACCCTGCAGCAGATGCATCAAAACCTCCGCCGACGCCTCACAATGCTCGTAACATTGCTGAAAAAACGAGTAGCAATTAGTAAGCTCAGATCGCGAAACAACACACTGAGGCCCTATGTTACAAACACACGAGTTCCATATGGCGTAGAGAGTATCCACAACAAATTCAACGACAAGCCGCAAACACCCGTCACTCTCTCCACTATGTGACTTAATAACATCAACAAGCGCTGGTACAACAAGATGACTAAAATCACGCACATTAATAAAGTTAGTCACAGTTGCCACCACTTGCTGACTATCGTGTGAAATAAGTGAATAACCAAGTGCGCGCTGTAATACATAAAGTGCGGCAGAAAATGTTGCTACATCGATACTCGTATCCTGCACAACTGCAACAATTCCTTTTAGTATGTCCTGCACAACACCTTTAAAAGAAAATAAGACATCGCTACTTGTTTCTTCGTTACTTTTCACACAAGACTTGCGGGTAAATTCTTCTATGCGGCCGTATACAGACTCCGCCTCAACAACCAGTCTTTGCTTTTGAGACTTGCGAACGTCAATAAGAAGCTTTGCCACTTGCATCCAGCACTGTACTGAAAAATAAAAGCTGTGGGGCGAAGCTGCCACATCCAATATGCTCTTGTGGCACCCATCTCGTATTGGCTCAAATGAGGCTATGCGCAAAAGAGCAACCTGCGATGCACCGGCCTCTGTATGCATGCAAAATGCCGCCGCCGCAATAAGACTGCTTCGAAGCCCCATAACGCAAAGTGCTAACACATCCTCTGGTACACGCGCGCCATCCACTGCAATGCCAAACACAGGGCATAGTGAAGGCCACACGTTAAAAAACAAATCCCTTGTGACACCAAACCAAAACAATGGCGGTTTTTCCGCCACTTTCCCCTCAATCCTACTACAGCGGTAAATCAATTTACGTGTCTCACTGACCAGCCGCTGTCGCACAACTCCAAAAGCTAGTTCACGACGCTCTTCAGTTGTTAAAAATATAGAATCCATGTTGCCTAAAGAAGGTACATTAGCATATCGAACTTCGCTATTTATTCCAGTAGACGGAAAGCCTTCTATGCCAGAAAACAAGTCCGCACTAACTTTGTCAAACAAACTTTTTGCAAAACGCTCTGAAAGGTCTTTGCCTTCGTTACATCTCTGCAACTGTGCATGAAATGTGGAGGCCTTCATCCTAGCAAAGGAGACATGCGGGTTGTGAAGATTCGTGTTAAGCATTAAAACCGCCACACCAACAATAAAGCACGCATTTTCCGATTCAAACGGAAATACCTCATCATCGATGCCTATAACGTAATTCGCCTCAAAGTACGCGCTGCAAAAAAACTCAAGAAGCCGCTCAATGCGCTGTCCCTCCTTAGGCAGCCGCACTATGTCAAACAACTCTTTTAGTCCTTCCAGAAGGCCCTTGCCAGCTAGTGATAGTTTTTTCATAACAACCTGACACACCTGCAAAGGGAGTATTGCTGGAGAAGAAAGAAAGTCTGCAGATGCCTCAGGATTTAACGATGGCGTAGTCATGATAAAATGTGCTATTCTACGTACTTTTGCCTCAACTTCTGCGGTGGCTGGCGGGGGTATATGTTGGTGTGCCCAGTTATTTTCCATCGCAATCTTTTTGCACCCAGTTGGATTCATTTCTTCATCAGTAATATCAAATAGCTTTTTAAATCCCTTAAAAGGAGAGCCGTTAATAATATCAACTACCCGTTGCTCCTCCATTTTTTTCTCGCGATTTGACATATTTGGCAAGTTCTTCAATTCGGCAGCGGCCTGGTAATCCTGAGGAACGTGGATTGCAAGCTGTCCCGCCGCTAACGAAAGACCCTGAAGGGCAAGAAAAGGTATACTCTTTTGCGGCACTGCTGAGTCTTGATCTCCGCCCTCCTTTGATAGACACGTTTTAGAAAAATCCTCCGATGCGGCACATCGCACCGCCTTTGATAGCGTGGCAAAGGCCTGTTGAATCACGTTTAGTTGGTGCCAGCTAACGTTAAGATCAAAGTGATGGTAGAGACGCAGCAAAAGAGAAGGGCTACCAGAGACACCTGATGATGACTTAAAAAAAGTACTAACGACATGTTTGATAAGAAGTCGTCTCATCACAGACGGTGTGTTATCTGACTCCAAAAGACCAAAAAGACAACTGGTGTATACAAAACCAATCTCCGAGCCAAGAACGTCAACACACGAAACAACTATCCTCTGAAGTGTGTCAAGACCGGCCTCTAAAACGGCTGGTTGTGGGGAGACAATAGTATATAGAATGCCCTCCACGATGCGCTTTTTCCATTTAGGATATCGCAAGACATACTGCAGTTCAGCAATATTTGTGTCAGTCAGTCCTTTAATTGTGTCACTAAAAAGACGCAGCGCCAAAAGCTGGCCTTCATTCTGGTCTCCACAATGCTGCGCAACGCATGAAATGTACTCAGGAGAAAATGCAACTGGAAGCAATGACTCAACAACAATGTGAGCAAACCGACGCCATAACGGATTTGCAGTAGCAGTATTGTCAATATCTGAAGCCAATCCAAACTGTATCATGTCAGAATTAGACGACCGCCCCAAAAATGCATCCTTATCACGTTCATTTGCAACCGAATCTGTCAAAGAAATTTTTGACTTTGGCCGCTTCGGCCACGATGTTGATGCCACCCACCGTGCCAGCCCAAATAAATTAGCAGAGACATCAGTCCAAAGAGACAGCTCCTCATTAGACCCTCTAATATCCTTGAACGACAAAACAGACATTAGGTACTGCACAGTGGGGCGAACAAGAATCATCATATGTTCTATACTAGTGAGCAGCGAAGGTCCCATGATGTGACGCAGCTCTTTTACTCTCCCTTCAGCCATTTGCTTTAGTTTCGTTTCATCTTGCAAGTTCAAATTAAGCTCAGTCACAACATTTTTTGATGTGTGAACACGTTGCAGTTCACCACACAATAATCGCTGGAGAAGGAACGACACGCATTGGCGAAGCTGCTTTAGAATATCAACGCATACCTGTGTTGCAAAACGCATAGAAAATGTATCTGTATAAACAGTCAAATGCTCTAAACATTTCATAACCGCATCAGTAGATACTCTAATATCACGTGCAATGCAAACAAAAAAAGAAACAGAAGTGCAGCCGTTAGCATCAATTTTAAAATCCAAATTTGCCTTCGCGGACTCAAAACTCAAGCCATAAAGTTTCTGTACCACCTCTTCCAAGGCACATGCAATAATTGAAAAACAGCGAACAATAACAAGGCGTGCCACATTGCGTCCTATACTGCGCAGCTTCACTATTTCCTGAAGCCCACCTGCAAAAAACAGCTGAAGAAATTCTGCAATATCTTCCAAATTTAAATTTTTAAAACTACTGGAAAAAGTAACAGTGTTGTCCGCTAAACCACAAGACGGTGCGCCGCTCGCGCTGCTGCACATGTCCATTGCGAAAGAAGAAAGTTCATCCTTAGGCGCAGCCAAAATAGGCTGAAGATCATTGAGTGACGCAGATGCAAAATCGGTGCCAACATTCTCAATGTTCCCGACGTTTCCGTTGCCATTATTTTTGCAGTCGGCGTTACTGCACGTATCCTCACTTGTCTCGGGCTGCGGAGGACATAATGATGGACTTGGCGCCCCGACCTCCATCAGCCACTTCTCCAGGCCCAGCTGAATATCCCGCAGGCCGCCCCGCTGCCCTCCGCGCGTCACGTCTTTTGCCTGCAGCAGAAGCGCCTGCAACTGCGCCAAAAACGCCCTGCGGTTCTCAAGATCCGCCGTTGACACCCACGTTGTTCGCTCCATCACGCAAAAATAACACACTCAAAAAAAAAAAAAAAATTTTTTTTTGTTGAAAAATAAAGAAGAAAATAACCTTAAAATAACCTTAAAATACCTTTACTCTTGCCAATAGGTAATTAAAACAAAAACACATGATAATAATAATAATAAACCAAGCTTCCTTTTCACCCCAGGTTTTAACAGTATAACTGCGTACATATATATATATATATATGTACACATTGTATGGTGACAAAAACATTACATGTCTAAAAAACCAAACCATCCTTCCGACAAACAAACAAACCAAAAAAAAAAAAAAAAAAAAAAATGAAATTACCAATGCAAAACTTCGCCGACACACTCAATAAAACGTGCAGGAAGATTTTTCTTATTTTGCAAGTTTGTGCAAGACTTGTAATGATAATTTAGCTTTTTTTCCATGACGGACAGAAATTCGTCAAATTCCAAAACACCGTTACTATTGCGATCAAAAAGAGCCATGATAAGATCCAACTCTACTTCCGTAAAGGATGGCAATCCCGCGGCCTTCACTGCGCGGCTAAAGTCCTTTTTCAGCAAAGGAAGCCCAGAGCTGGTAAACAGCTCCACAGCATCAGCCATGACATCCGCATGTTGCATGACGCGATGAAAGCTAACCCACGAGTCAAGCGTTAAAGTGCATCCTTTGCCACGCATTTTTCGTATATTATCAACAATGTGGAAGGGTGTATGCCTTCCAATCATTTGGCTCGCAATGAGTTGGCCAAATTGTTCAGCAGTAATGCGACCTTGATGTTCAGTATCAACTTGACGAAACTCCGCCTTCCAGATTTCTTCCTTAATTGTATTAATAGTTTCAGCAATTTCTTCGTATGAAGATCGCCGTTGTCCATCATCACCAAAAAGCCGCCTTACAATGCCGTTCCTTGGCCCGCGCGTAAAAACCCGCGCATCCTTTTGACTGCAACCTAAACCACGCAACACACCCGCAAATTCGTCAAGACCCAGCGTACCAGTACAGTCCTTGTCCATAAGATAAAACAGTTTCTGAATGTCGTCTAGCCTGGCTGTTAACAGCAGCATAATAAACGAAAATTCCGTTAGGCTAAGATACATATTGCCGTCTGCGTCAAGCTCCCTAAAAAGCTGGGCCACACCCTCCACAACAGAAGAGTCCAGTGACTCATTCTTGTCCTTTGATGCCAACAGAGCGCGAACAAAATCCTCCAGTGTCATATACTTTGTTTCGCCTTTACGCCTTCTGTGTGAAGCGTAGTGCTTGAAGCGGGTTGTGACATCCCGCAAATAATATGGGATAAGGTAATCCGGCGTGTCAAAGGGTCGACAAAACGTTGTATTGGCGGTAAGAACGGCACCCAAGACACATGCAGCAGAAAAAATAATGACGGGTCTTATCGTCACCATGAACGCTGCATGGTAGCGACACGCAGCAAAAAAAAACATAGACCCCCGTAATTCCAAACATCTGGCAAAACTGTGCAAGAAAAGACTACCTCGCACTGACAACTGCCGACGAGGTGTCCACAACTGTCGACAAGAAGCAAACATATATGCAGCAACCAAGTAACTTTTTCTTTTCCAACCAACGCCAATTAATGATATAAACAAATACCCTGTTCTCATTCTTGACGGCAACAAAACAAAAGGCAATAATCATAAAAAAAAAAAAAAAAACACTTATCATGTAAACAAACACACACAATATACTTTTTTATCGCAGTTGCTACTAATAAAATAGGAAAACACATAAACATGAGAAACAAACAAAACAAAACTAAAAATAATTACTTTATTTACCAGCACCTTTCGTTTTTTTTTTTTTTTTTTCTTCTCGTTCTGTGTGATTAACAAAAAAAAAAAAAAAAAAAAAAAAAAAAAAAAAAA
>JAWVMR010000884.1:6945-21217 GCA_036321205.1 Trypanosoma caninum | reverse complement strand
TTTTTTTTTTTTTTTTTTTTTTTTTTTTTTTATTTAATAAAAAAAAAAAAAAAAAAAAAAAAAAAAAAAAAAAAAAAAAAACGCCTCTTAATTTTAATCAGTTTGTTCATTTCGTTCAGGACAAAGTACACTTACCACAGCCAGCTCACCACCGCCAGTGCTGAAGTACTGTGCCATGTTAACAACATCCTTTGGTTCAACCCTTAACAAGGCGTCTCGCATTTCCTGCTTTTGAGCTGGCCTGATGTCATGAAGGAAGTAAGATTCACCGTAGTCGTCAAACGAATAAGGCGCGTCAATGCTGGAAAAAATGCGAAGCTTTGCCTCATCAACCTTTACCTGCGTGACATTCCCGGCGCTGCTAAGCCAATTCGCGGCTTCCTTAAAGACAGAGACCGTTTTCTCCGGTGTTGGATCGCGATAACTGGACATGGTGATACCACCAACCTCCCCTTTAAGGGTGGCAGATGCATTCGAACCGTAGGCGCCACCCTCTTCGCGAACGTGGCGGTGTAAATACTCATTAGCAAGAAGCTGACACGCAACACGGAGTGGCGCTTGGTGTGGATGATTCCAATCCAGGCTGTTAACAACGGCCACACCCACATAGGAGGTGTCAATCGGCAAAGTTTTGCAAAGCCGCGGCACAACAAGTGACTGCTTCAACGGCGGAAGAGACAAGCATGTAGAAACTGTAGCATCCAAAGAAGCAGCTAAAAACTTGCGCAAAAAACCAGTCAATATTTCTTCCACTTCCTTTTGATGATCCTCTTCACAGGTTGCCCAAAGTACGCCAGAACTTATGTTTAACGCCAGCGAACGAGCAAAGGCCTCATGAGCTCTTAGAACACCTTCAAGAGCACCACGCACCACTGTTTCATCTTCGCTTTGAAGACTTTCAAGCAATGCGGAAGCATAGGCCGACTGAGCCAGACCAGACCACTCCTCCTTGACTGCGCCATGGCGTGTTAGCTGCGAAACTGCCAAACTGGTAGCAATGCGATTGCCATGATGTTGTAGTTTTTGAATGGTGCGAGTGCAGCGTGCCTTGGCAAGAGACAGGGCACGACCACGCACGTCAGAATCATCAAAAAAGGTTCGGGGCTCCAAAAGCGTTACCTGAAGAAGTTCCAAAGCATCCTGCAATTTCTCTTTAGTGGTATAAAAGCCGTAGACAGTACCTGCCAAATACTTCTCTTTTTGCATGTACGATTGGTTAAGTATTGGAAAAAAGCTAAAACCACCACACACAAGTTCTGTGGCAATAGCCAACTCCTTAAACGAGTATTTACCCGCACCCAAATTGCCCAAAAGAGTGTGCCACAAGGGAACATCCTTCAACATGTCAGGACCTTCACCGCAAATAGACGATAGTAGTGACGAACCAAAAGGCGCAAGCCCATGCACATACACCAAACCATTTGTTGGAGTTGCGATTGTGTAGAGGGAAAAATTCTCAACGGACTCCGCCAGCCGTGGTGTGGGCTCCTGAAACGATTTACGAGGAATATCAGCCACAGTCAGAGTGGGAAGGATACCTTCATTTTGTGGTGCACGAAGACGTTCAAGCCAACTCGCTGTTTCCTTTTCAATTTCATCCTTTATGGCCTCTGTTGCTCCTTCATTTAGCTTCTCCTCCATGCAACAAAGCGTTTTGCGAAAAGAGCCCAAAAAATCCTTTTTTGCCGAGACTGAGAGCAGCGCCCGGTGTGGGTTATTAAGAAAATTCCTGGATATACGTGGCAACAACTGCACCGCATGTTTTTCTCCCAATCGCCGCAGATGTGGCAGCCAATCAATAAAATCTAAAGGATTATTTGTGGCACGACAAAGCCCCATTGCGCATAGCCCCGTGCATAAATTCACCCCATAGTCGGCCGCGCGGTGTCTCTGTTGCAGCTCTTCCTGAAAAATAACCGACTGCACTCTGCGCTTGTCAAAGCCCTCTTCCTTTACCTTTTGCAGAGTTGAAATAATGGCATTCAGTACCTCATCCTCCACGTTTTGGTGATCTTCGTTCACGCCCTCAACACCATAAGAGACAAAAGGCGAAGAGAGATAGCTGGTGTAGCCACGCATCGGTGCGTAGCCGCTACCAATTTGTGACTCAATAAGAGCCTGGTAAAGAGGGGAACTTGAGCCATTTGAAAGCAATGAGTCCAGTACACTCAACTCAACAATGTCCTCCAGTCTGTTTTCTTCCTGCTGAATCCCAAAAGAAAGAGAAACACGCTTTTGGCGTTGTGGGTTTCCCATGGGGTTCAAAGGACCATATAGTGAGACCAGTTTAGACTCTTCGAAGCGTCTCTCAGGGCTTAGCGTGGGCACGGTAACTGCCTCGCCCTTTGAAAATGATGAAAAGTAATCGTTAAGAACCGACATCCATGGCTCACAACTTTGTTCGCCGTAGGTAAAAGTGATGCTGTTGCTGGGATGATAGTGTTTTTTGTGAAAGGCAAGCAGCTCCTCGTGCGACAACTTCAAGACCTCAGGCGGATATCCGCCTGAAATATACTCATAATGTGTCCCAGGAAGCATAACCTTCATCAATGAATGTGCATAGTGTTGAGACGGCTCCAACACAACTCCACGCATCTCGTTAAATACAACACCGTTATAAACCAGCCGCCTAGCGCCTGTCTTTTCATCATTTTCCACCTCAGTGCGATGACCTTCCTGTTTAAAATCGTCCTCACGCAGCAGTGGATTAAAGACAGCATCAAGATAAACATCAAGTAAATTGCGAAAGTCCTGTGTGTTTGTTGTGGCAAAAGGGTACAGAGTGTAGTCAGCACCGGTCATTGCATTCATAAAGTTGCTCAACGAGCGGCGCAACATCATAAAAAACGGGTCACGCACCGGGTACTTCCTGCTGCCACACAGCACAGTATGCTCCAAGACATGTGACGTTCCCTTGTTGTTTTCGGCCGGTGTGCGAAAGCCTATGCAAAACGTACTGTTACGATCGTTTGTATCAATGTGAAAATACACGGCCCCGGTCAGGTTGTGCTGCCACTCATAAGCAACCAAATTCAGTTCGTCAATGCGACGTGTCCCCCTGTGCGTAAAACCATGCATGTCTGTTAAATTAATCAATGGCCTTTTCCCACAACGCAAAGTCACATTGTCTGTGGAACAGTGCCGCAAAATGCTTCGACAAAACATTTGTTATATCACCACCACCACCCCTCCCTTTTTTTTTTTTTTTTTTCAAATATAGCTAACCCTCCCACCCTTAATGCACACAAACACAAAAAATAACAACAACAACTAAACAAACACATCGCACAATACAAAAAAAAATATTATAAATATTATATATATATATATATATACTTTTTTCACCAGTTTTACAAACAAGGTATATCACATGTACATATAACAATGCTCTAATGCGCAATAATAACCATATTAAACAATAAAATACACATGCAAAAAAAAAAAAAAAAAAAGGTATACTGCTTTGCAGCAAAGACAAAAACTATCAAAAACAAATAAAATATAGTAATCTACGGCTATATAGTCCAATTAATTTTTAGTTACCTTTTCTTCAATTTCTTTTTGTGTATCTTTTGGTTTGCATTTGCATTAGTTAATTTATGCACGCATATTGCTATTAAGATGATTACAGTTTGTAATCCTTCCATAGTATATATTTGCAAATTAAAAAAAAAAAAAAAAAGAGAGATAATTTGACGCAAACCCTATAAATTTTGTTTTTGTATGATATAACAATTATCTACTTGCATATAACTTTTTTCCGTCTTTTTTTTTTTCCTTATTTTGCTCTCTCACAAAAATAACAAAACCAAACCAAAAATAAATAAATAAATAAATAATGGTAATACTACTGCGCTATTTTAAAATAAATTAAAAAACCTCATGTATAAATACTTTCCACACCATTGGCAAATATATATATATATATATATTATTCATCTGCTAAACTCACTCTTCCACCTCAATCACAGCATTCTTAATGGCTGTACGAGAGGGATTCCCTGCCCAAGAGCTCCTGCCCCTAGTTGCGGGTGTGGCGTACATATCATCAACATCATCCTCTCCATCGGAACCAAACTGAATAAAGTACTCGCGATGTTGACGGTACTTCAACACGCCATAAACTGAAATGACTGCAACCAAAACAATTGTAATACAGCCAATTATAAAGATCCAAAAGTGATTTTTGTTATCATTTACAAAAACAGGATCGTCCCCAAACGCAAACATGTGCCGGCTCCCCATAAGAGACGTTATTTTCAAATCACTCAAGATTGAAGAGTTAAGCTTCCCCAAATTCACAATGTAGTTCTGTCTTTCAACTGTATCGCAAGAAGCCGCATCAGCAAGATCTTCACACAAAATTGAAAGGTACATCACTTGATGACCGTTTTGATCGTGCGTTACGTGCGTTGGAGCAAGCGCCGCACGCGGAACACAAATTGCACGACTAAGTGATTGCAAAAAATCTCGAGGCACTTTGCTCTCGTTAAATGTAAGCTTTATACTTTTGTAGGTAATCCAAGGAGCCGCTGGCGTGCTTGCCGGCGCCATAGGACACGGTTTCTTTGTCACAGGATCTATAGGCTGCGGTATTTTTTTTTCTGGCTCGTCAGAGGTCTTTACAGGACCAACACTCGGGCTGATGTCTGTTATGCTGGGCACCTCCGTCCAAAACCCGTTGCGACGCTTGTAGCATACCTTAAATACACCGCTCTCCTTCAACGCCCACTGCCACAGCGAATAAGTGGTATAGGGGCCGTAGTCATCCTCGGGGCCAAGGTCTGTCGCCTCTGGCACACCACCAGCTGGGACCCCCGTGTCACAGTCTTCGGTGTCATGTACAAGTTTCGCTCTGTCCCCACCTGAGCGTGTGTCAAGGGCATGTCCGTAAAACTTTATTGTTGTTTTAACGCCAGCATAAATACGACCATCGTGATCTTGGCCACCTACAATTTGGTAGTAAGATGGGTTGCCGTCAAACACACGAATAAGGGCCAACTCAGAGCCCTTTGTGCCAGTGCCTTCGTGGTAGCATATACGATAAGTATTAGGAGCGTCAAAAAAGTAATCTCGCACTCCCAGCGTCATATTGTCATCAAAACGACTAAGGTCGGGAGTGGTTGAAGGGAAGCGCATGACGTTGTTGCTAATATTATTTCCTGCGCATTTTTTGTCAAAATCCGAAAGGGTAACAACGTCATTTTTGACTTTCTCTATGTCTGTACCCTTGGGGTACCGTAAAAAGACTCTTGTTGTTGAGCTTTGCTTAATGTAAACAGTACGAGGTTCAACAGATATTATTACAGGTAGCTTTTTACTGGTGCCCACCTCTGTTACCTCGCTGTAGTCCATAATAGCCCTAATGTGAAGTGAACATAAAGGATTCTTAGCATTATTTATAAACACCAATGAAAAAGAATGTTTCTCGGAAAAGCGAAGGGCAACGTTGCCAAGAGATCCACCAGAAAGATCTTTCACATCAAAATCCGTTATAAGAGGCTTTCCAGTTGCGTTATCATTCCTTTTGGCTCGAATAACAACACGATGTAAATACTCAGTCTGATGTTCCACACTGCACGGATCCTTCGCATCGGTTTTCATACCACCGGTAAGACTGCTAAGCTCGTAAGCGAAGCAGGTAAGAGTCAAGTTATCCGACTCTTGCGGCAAAGTGTAGATCGTCACTTCATTGTTTGCACTCGCGGAGCCAACCATTTCACTCCCTTGACAGGAAGGGTACAAGTTCGTTCCCCCAACTCCTGTGCACAATACCACAGCAGCAAAATATATCAAAGCCAATATGGCTTTTTTTGTATTTATCTTGAGCATATTTTATTTTATTTTATTTTTTATTTTTTTAATCAAATAAAGAAATCACTACCTAAAAAACAAAAACAACTACAACAACAGAAAAAAAAAAAAAAAAAAATGTAAAACAATGCTTCCATCACAAAAACAAACGGTATACGTATACAACTATATCACTCTATATGTAGTGTTATGAGCTTTCAAAGCAACTAAACAGCAAGAAACAAAGGCATTTCATTTCTGATTTCCACACACATACCATATATATATATATATATATGTATAGAAGCAGTTTACTTTTTTGCCGCTGCCCCTTTGCCCTTTTCCGTCGCGCCAGTAGGTCCTCTTTTGGCAGACCCCCGCTCTTTTTGAAACAAGTCGACCGCCTTCATATTAACCTGTCGCATTAGGAATGCGACCTTCGCCATTCGTCGCTTCACCTGATTATCAAGAATCTGTTTTTGCCATGGTGATTCAAAACTGTTGTTTGACTCTTTTTCAAAAAGCTCCTCGGTAAACCAGTGCTGGGCCGCTATTTTGTTTTCATAAATTCCTGGATACGTCCATTCAGGACCAATTACAGGATCCTGTTGATCCTTAAAAATGGAAATGGGCAACGACATCCCCTCCTTTCCATAAGTGTACACATTCAGTGGAACCTCCTTTACCGGAACTAATTTTCGACTTTCCATACGGCTGTAAAATGCGTGCTGAAACTTTTTTCGCTCTCGTTCCATTTCCATTGGCGTTGGGGCCACATCATACGGAAGGTATACTTGCTTGTAATCGGGAGTCTCTGTTGGCTTCCCACTTCGCTTTCGTGTAACAAAAGTAACAAAAAAACGCCTAACAGTTGTTGCTTGAAACATATACAATTACCTACACTACGACACCCACTAACCCCACCACCTCTAAAAAAAAAAAATATATATATATATATATATATATTTTTTTTTTATTGATAGCGTGTCAAGATAATTGTTATATATATAACAAGAAAATAAAATAAAAAAAATGTCGTTTTTGGTAATCTTTTAGTGTATATGTAGCATAGCAGCGCTCTTTCTTTAAAATAAAACAAATCAATAGTGTTCTCCAATTAAAAAAAAATAAAATAAAATAAAGACGTCGGATATTGCCGCTGCTACTGCATCCTGTTCGTTTGTTTTATCCCCTTTAAAAAGACAAAATCCTAAAATGCTAATACTATACGCCTCTACTACTAATACGCAGCTTTTAATTTCTTAGTCTCTCCACTTAGTTCTCACGTAACTTCCTCACATATCAAAAAATTTTCAACATTCACCCACATTGCTCATTATCTCACTCTCCCCTCGCCCCCCCTCCAAACACACACACAAATAAAGCGACGCACAGTCACATCTAGTCTTCCATACATCTCCTTACCGCTACCATGTCTTCTTCCAATAACGGAATGTTGTACGACCATAAATGCGCCAATTTGTGTTTTTCTGACCGTAATGTAAAAGAATACAATTCACAAGCCCCAAGGTCGTAAACGTCTTCCAAAACATCACACGACGATCATCGTACTCTGACTCTGCAGACCATCGAAGAAAGTTTACAACATCCTTCGCCATTTGACTCGTCGTTGCCGGAGTGCCGTCCTCGTAGTCTACCATTCCGTCAGATAACGGGGGTGGCATGGAAAGAATACAGTCCTTGAAGTACGGGTTCCAGAACTGCCCAGGCTTTACTTCTGGCGCAAACGGAGGAATCTCCATCAGCTCTCCATTACCCCAGTTGTAGCCGGTGATTAGGGAGAACACGTAGTCGGCCCCACCCTCCTTGCCAAAGACAGCGTGCTGCAGGTCTGGGGGCTCCGAGCCATTGTTGGCAAACTGCGCGGCACGTTGATTTGGGAACGGCACAGGAAGCGTGTCTGTTGGTTTTCCCGGGCGAGGGTTTAAAACCCCCTGTGCGTCCGGCTCCGAGTCAATCACCTCATACTGAGAGGCTAACTCCTTAATCTCCTCGCGTGTCATAAAACCTTGAAAGTGCGTGAAGGTCATACGACCAAGAGCGTGGCATGGAGCAAAAACCTCGGTATAGATCTGACGTCCACGACGAACAGAAGGCCAATCAAGACTGTGCCAAATCTCAAAACGATCATTATGGTTCCAATACCAATCTCTTTTAATGGGATGTGCTTTTTTACCAGCCATTGTTTGGTGCTGAACTACAAAAAAAAAAAAAAAAAAAAAAAACAGCGACAATAGCAGCAACAAGAAAAGATGCATTAAACAGTAACAACAGCATATATATATATATATATATATGCACACATATCTCAATCTTTGTAGGCTCAACTACGACAAATTAAAAAAAAAAAAAATCATTTCATTTAACATACGCCACTAATTAAACCTTACAAATGATAAAACACGTCTTCTTTTTGTTTAAAAGTAGGTGTCTAAACACACAAGCAAACAAATAGTAACAAAAATGTATGTTAAAACTATCAAAAAATAAATAATTAGCTTTTGCCACCAGCTGCATGTTCCGTAACAAGTGCTAGTAGCTCCAAAATATCAGGGATAAGACCACGAAGGACAGAACTTACTGCAACTACATTTATTGTAGATGTCCCATCATCAAACAACACCACATTTACCAAAACAGGACTATAGTTCAGCGTACCATGAGTTTGTGTGGCGTGAGCCGCAATACCCTTCCACTCATTAGAACCGGCGGCATGATAAACACGAAACCCCATTCCTGTTAATGTGTGCTCTACTGTGCGTTGTTGAGAGAAACATCCTGCAGAAAGCTGTCGTGTGTCAGCTGAATCAGAGCCCAATTGTTCACACAAGGCATCATACGCCATTTCAGCAGTTTCATTATACGGAGTCAAAAATTTCGTAGTCATAATTGGCAAAGTAAGAACCTTCATGACAGTGACGTCATCCTTTGACCCTTTGTGGAAAAAACGAATGGTTGGTGCCTCATTGTATGGTGCACAAGACCTGGCAGCAAACACCACCTGAAAAACATTACCGGCAGCAAGATCCCCGTGTTCATTCTTTGATTGTAACAACAGTCCAGCATCCACGCCAAGAATTTCAAAACGTACATTCCGATGCCCAGTTTCTTCCTTGTTCCGAACGGTGATAGTCACCAGAGCATTGGCTTCACGGTATTGCTGTTCACAAACCAGTTCCACGGCTCCATCAGAGTACAGAATACAAGATAATCCAAAAAGAACAGAAATAAATTGTTGTCTTATCAGTTCATTTTCCCTTGCCATACTCTCCAGCTGCAACGATGACACAACATAAAACATGTTATCCAAATCAACAGTCTCCTCGTTACAGACGATTTCAAGACCTGTAGCGCAATCAAACGCAGACAAATCGGTGGGAACTGATCGAGTAGGCGCAGCATCTAATATAGGCACATTATTTGCACACACCGCAGGAGTGGCATCTTCGTGCAAAGCATTAAAAGATTTTTCTCCTTTGTGTGCAGGCAAAGGTCCTAACACCTCACGAAGAAGTTCGTCATTCCCTAATTCAATGATCCCAACATATTCGTTAGCGCGTTGTTCTAGTTCAACGTTAAGACTATCTTTGTACGCTATAAGTATACTTAATATCTTCTCCCTAACAGCAACATCGTAGTAGTTGTAGAATTTTACAAAGGTGCTTAACATAATAGCCTGAGTTTCCTCAGATGCGTCGCTGAGATGATTCTTTAACACCGACACCTGCAAAAGTGGTGTACTTTCAGGATTAAGAGCAATCTGGTACCCAAATTCCCCAAGAACAACGGCCGCAAGACGCAACAACGCTTCAGGAACAGTCTTATAACTTTTCAAAAGGTTAAACAATGTCAATGTTGCCCTCTTCTGAACATACGAATTATTTATAACAATATCCACAACATGACAAACAACACCGTGAGGTATAAGACTACCAGCCTGAGCAATTACGGAAATTATAGTTTCAACATACGAGCCATAGTCAGAACAGTACATCTCTGCTAAGCGAGCAAGTGCAAACACAAGCCTTTCCTTAAATAACCCATCAGCAATTGGAAGATATGAAAGCAGATCTTCGATAACCTTTGTGACATTTTCAGCATCGCACACGTTCAAAACAATATCCAACGCTTTTGTGCGAATTGAAACATCAGAGTCATGCAGCGCCACAACAATCTGCGGTTGATGCTCCCTAATGTATGATTTGTAGTCGTATTGAGACCCCACTGCACAAGACAATCTTGAAAGCAAGACAAAACCCAAGTAACGGATGTTTGAGTCTCGTTTTTCAGTCACAAAGCTATGGATAACATCCAAACACTTTGTACAAAGCCCACAATCAATATCCCATTCAACAACAAGTAACACAATCTCAAAAAAAACGGCATTCATTGCACTTACTCTATTCATTGTACCTTTCAGCTTCTGTTGAGCTTGTGCATCTTGCCAAACTTTATCTGCTGCCTGCACAATCTTAGAAAGAATAACAATAACTTTTTCCTTTAATGTCGAATCGTTAGGGGTGGGGAGCTTTCGGAGGAGCCGTACACACATCACCTGTAACCAAGGAGCAGGAACACCGTAGTATACATATTCAGCCTCAGTTTGTTTTGTGACTATTATCCTTTCAAGAAGCTCAACAACGCGATATGGTGCTGATTGAAAAAGGTGAGAATTCTTCTCACTGAAAACGCCAGTCAAAAAAACTATTGCGCAACCACTTAGTCCAAGCAGAGGACTGAGAACAAGTTCTGTTGCAACAGGAACAACTTCAGCAAGGTCCGTAACGTCACAATACTTTCGATATATGCGCAAATACGTCAGCACGGCCTTTTTTCGAATATGGGCGTCAAATCGATCACTCAAAAAAATATCTTTCACACCGGAACACATTATCTCAGAAAAGTCTTTTCCTCCGGCATTGGCAATAGCAGTGAGTGCCAAGCTTTTATTGCCCTCTTCTTTAGACAAAAGATCCTTGTAAATCGTGTGCGTGGCTAAAGTCAGCAGTGGATGATTTTCATTAAGGAATACGGTAAGAGAAAGATACCCAATCAGTTTTTCCGCAGGAGAAGTTAACGCAAGCAACTTGACCCCTTCTATATGACCAAACTCTACAGGGTATCCTAACATTGCAATAAACATCAGCTTACAGACATACTTTTTTCGCTCGTAGGTGCTCATTTTTGCTGCATCCAAAAACTTCAAGCGAATCTTTGCCAATTCAAACTCTACACGCTTCTGTTCTTCGGCAGGGCTCCGTGTCGCCTTTCGTATGTCCTGAATAAAGTGAGCCAATCCACGCATGTCCATCTTATTTCTTTTCTTTTCTTGATATGTGCTTTATTATGCAAAGCCTCACTCCCTTCAAAAAAAAAAAAAAAAAAAAATGATTTGTTTTTATTTTTTGTTTCCTATTATAAATATAAATATATATATATATATATATATACATATATGTGCAACCAAGGGAGAGCCGTGTTAAAAACCCTCTTCTTTAGACCAAACTTTTACCAACAAACAAATATCTATTTACCAACGTTAAAAGTGGTAAGTTAAAAAAAGAAAGAAAAAAAAAAAAAAAAACATTGGCAATTTATACTAGCAGGAAGATAAATAATAATGATATAGTTTTTAAACAAAAAACCACACTCCACAATAGCTGCATCTTCCTGCTAAGAATGAAAAGAAAGACACAATTCTTCACGTGTAGAACGTAACGGCGACGGAGGGACTGCGCCACTGTCCCTCTTAGCCTTTTTCTTAACGGGAGTTTCTGGCGCCAAAATTTCAATGTCTTCATCATGTTCCTCTGGCGATTCGCAACTCCCCTCAGAAGCTGAAAAGCTTTGACTTGTTCTATTGCCCAGGGAATTCAAACAGTTGTCATGAAATTTCGCCATTGGCCAAGTGCCTGAGAGCCTTTTCGTTAACTTGTACGCCGGAAAACTATGACGTGGGTGCACGGCGTGGGAAGTTTTCGTCATGAAATTGGACACCGCAAACGTCTTTCTGCGCATCTTTGCTTCCCCAAACTGTGGAAATGATGTGTCAGGTGCAGAGGTTGGCCTAAGACCATGATATTTGTCACAAGGGCAACCAGGCCCATTGCTCGTCGCATCACATTCCGTCACCCACTCCGCTGCTTCAACAGACACTAAAGAACCGCTTCCTGCGACGCGTGCTGTCGCAGAGTGGACTGGGTTAACATCTAACAAAGCGCAGTTTTCATCAACGTGCATCCTAGGAGCTTCAGACGCCACTCGAATGTGATAAAGAAAGTCACATCCAAAATTGACTTTTAGGTCAGTGAGCACTGATCGTATTTCCGCAGGGAGAACCTCATATGAGTCGCCAGCACTTGTAGCCTCTGTACCGTACCTACGTGAAAAAACACCCCACGGCGCTTTCATCAAAACATCCCGCAATGTAACTGGGTTTAGTGAAAGCTTCAGAAAAAAACGTGGCAATAGTAAACCTTCCAACACATCCACGTCATTTTTGATTGGCATCGTCTCACGCTTCAAACCAATCTCTAAAGAAGTGACCATGCCAGATAATAAAATTCGTGTCAAACGAGCAAGCGTTTCGACGACCATCACATCTATAGATAGCCGTGCTGCTTCTAAATGTCTGCGTTTACCCAGCGATCCCCCGACTTTTTTCACAGCGGCCTCGGAGGCTAAAAGAAGCTCAAGGGGCGCTGACAAGCTCGGCAAAATGTCGCAATTCTCTCCAAAAACAAACTTGTGGATACCCTCTAATGCCTCTGCCAACGCCTTTTCGTTGTAAGACTTTGTTTGCAAAAGAACGCAGAAACACTTCGGAAGTTCTCCTTGCATCGCTAAACCACACTACTAATAAGAAAACAATATATATATATATATATACTTAACAACAGCAACAGCAAACCATTTAATTAAAAAGTAGCACATACTACTAAGAACATATATGTGTATGTATGTATGTGTGTATTCATCTCACTTTTTATCAATTTCCTTTACTTCTAGATGTGCGAAAAGCCTTTGGCCCACTTACCTTGGGCAACTGCCCGCATGATCCTGAGACTGTCTTCAAGCTGATCTAAAGAGAGAAACTCATTTGCCTTGTGGGCCTGCAAAATAGAACCAGGACCACACAAAACCACGGGTATACCAATGCCCTGATATAACCCAGCTTCGGTGGCGTATGCCACTTTGCGCACCACGACATCGCCAGTAAGCTGACGCATAAAAAAAACAAAAGAATCGTTTTCGTTAGCAAAGGCAGGAGCAGAACACAAATTCTCCACTTCGACACGGCCGTCGGAAAACTCTTTTTTTATCATGGGGAGCAGCTCATTGTTTACAAACAACTGTACCCTTTCTTGAATTGAATGTACTTCAACTGCTGGTAAAGTACGTATTTCATACATCACATCACACAATGCTGGAACAATATTTGACGCATTACCACCATGAATAATATTTGTTGAAACGGTTGAAAAAGGAACATCAAAAAAGTGGTCACTGGAACCGTGCGTCTTGACATCCTGCGCAATTTCCTGTATCTTCACGACAAGTTTTGCCGCATAATCCGCGGCGTTGCAACAATGCTCCGTCAATGCAAGAGAAGAGTGCGCAGCTTTTCCATAAATGCGAATACGGTAGAGAGAGATTCCTTTGTGTGCAACCACAACTTTATTAGAAGTGGGTTCACCAACAATGCAAAAGTCAGGCTTGATATTGTTGTCCTGCAGATATTTGGTAAGTACCTTGCCTCCGAAGCAGCCAACTTCTTCGTCATAGGTCCACGCATAATGAATCGGCTTTTCGCGGTGCATAGCGAGAAACTCAGGTGTTAGCGACATGCACACGGCAATAAAACCCTTCATATCGCACGTGCCGCGTCCGTATAGCTTTTCATTTTTTTCTGTCAACCTGAACGGATCGGACTCCCACTGCTGCCCATCCACCGGCACCACATCAGTGTGTCCGGAAAAAATTACGCCGCCATCTGTCACGCCATTTTTTCCTGGCAGCGTTGCCCAAAGATTTGCTTTAGTTTGCTCCAAGTTGTACACTAGTGTGCACTGAACTCCACACTTCTCCAAATAGCTCTTGCAGTAGTTAATAAGCTCCAAGTTTGAATTATGACTTGTTGTGTCAAAAGAAACAAGTTTCTCAAGCCACTGCTTAGCGTCCATTAAAATTGTAACGATAATAATAATCTTAGTTATAATAATAATAATAATAATAATAATAATAATAATACCTAATTTTTAATTCTGCCCCCCTCCCCCCACTCAAAACAAAAACGAAAATAAAATAATAATAATAATAAACATGATTAATTAAAATATAAATAAAAAGCCATACTACCCAATTCCATGTCCAGCAAATACAGATCAAACAGCTCACAAACAAATCCATATATATATATATATATATATATATATATATATATATATATATATATATA